>JABAKD010000011.1:13725213-13945213 GCA_012845835.1 Undaria pinnatifida
TGCAAGCATGCAAGCATGCAAGCACGCAAGCATGCACCAAATACTTGTCGTTGCCCGTTCTTTCCCCGTGTCTCACTTCCGAGAGGGACTCCATCTCCGGAGTGACGAACTGCTTACACAGGTCGTTGCCTAGAGCCTCTGCCAGGTCGTTCAATAACGCCGCAGCTGTCATCCGCAACTCCTCCTGCCGTGCCAACATCCATCGGGAAAACAACGCGAGCAGAGGAGGAACCAAAGCAAAAATCAGACGTCACATCGACAAATATATATATATACCAGTAGGGATGTTGTACTCAATAGCATGCATGGTCGTAGTCTTACAAAGCATAGAACCTCGCCATAGGAAATCCGATGCGAGTCGACGAGGGAAGAGAGAGCTAAAGTCTTCTCGCGATAAACATGAACGCGCGTACCGTAGTGGGGAGGGGGGAGAAAAGCCTGCTTAGTGACCCCGGATCTGAGTTAACATCTGGGGAGCGACAAGGAGAAAGAAAACGTGCCAAGATAATCGAAGGGATGGGAAAACATAAAAAATGTACCGGTAAAAGCGAGGAGCCTAACAAAGAACAGATGCTACTATTGGTGTAGCATGCCTCATCGATAGCGCTAAAAAGGCAAGCATACTGCAACCGTTGTGTCGACCTCGGCCCAAGGTATAGACAGCTTTCAGTTATCACGTTGGAACAGACCCCACATTGCGCTCGCGGCGAGCATTCCACCCTCCCGGCGAAACCCCTAAAGAGGCGTATTTACAATGTTGACGGTAATATTCAAATCCAAGACAGGCGTCCTTCGCAGCAAGAGGATATTTGACAACGATCTAACATTGGCGTCCTTCCCAGCAAGATATGACGACAACAACACAACACCCGTCTCTTCGATAGCCAAGCCAAATATTCCTCAGCGACGTTTTATGCAGAAAAAAACATACCAGGTACGACGATATTCCAACACCGTCGTCCACCCGATAGCTAGACATGACGACAACAAGTCAACAACCGTGTACTTGATAACCAAGGCAAACAATCCCATAGCTACGTATTATACCGAAAAAAAAGACAATTAACCCAACAGCGTCGGCCTTTTGACTGCCAGACGTGACGATAACAATCAATCCAACACCCGTCCCGGGTCTTTGATAGCCGAAGGTGATGACCATCCTCCAACAGCGACATATTTTAGAAGCGGAACAAATCGACGGCGATACTCTAACAGCGGCATCCCTTGAAAGCCATACCACTTACACGCAACGACAGAACCCCCAAAAGTGTCGTTCTTTTTAAGGCAAATACGGCCATAATATAACAGCGTGCAGGGGGACGGCCAGTTAGTCAGTCAGTCAGTCAGTCAGTCAGTCAGTCAGTCAACAGGGGTCAAACCATCAGTGTCATTCAGTCAGTCAGTCAGCCATTAGCATCTCTCGCACCTGCTCATCATCGTGGGCCAGCTGCAAAACAATCGTTAGCACGTGGTGCCCGAGGTCTAACGGTTTCATCAGGCTCGCCACCCCGACCAGACTCTCCCCAGCAGCCTGCCTCACGTCCGGATGAGAATCTCCCAAAAGCTTCGCCAACGTTGGCAGCACCACCTGGCCAAGTCAGCGTCATTACAAAGTGCGCGGCGCACTGATTCAGGCGTGCATGTAGCTTTTGTTGGTTTGTTTCACTTTTTTCCTGAGTTACTCTTCACGTCCAGAGTTGTTGAAGCATGTCTCGTGACCAAGGACTAGGAGATGGCGATGGGCTAGTGCTACAGCGTTTGAAGAGCGAATCTGCTAGGGTTAGCGTTCGCGCCAGCGTTGGTGTCTGCGATCCTGGGGGGGGGGGTGAGGGGCTCTACGTCAGCCCGGGGACACATCGAGGAGAGTGGGAATGTTTATAAGCCTCGAGGGTAGGGAGGGATCCCCGCTTAACTTAACACACGTGCTATGAATACCAGTAGGGGGATGAAGGTATCACGTCCCTTCTCATTGGTCGAGCGTCAAGGGCTGCGGGCCCCTATTCCAGGTTCCTAGAGCGTCGGCCGCCCGGCCACCGGAGAGCGATCGCCGGGCCGGTTCACAAAGGCCGAGGCCAAGACCAAGGGCAAGACCAAGGCCTAGGCAGTCCATGCCATGCCATGCCATACCATGCCATGCTACAAGAAAAATCTCCTCGCATCCACAACGATATTAAACGGATATTATTGTTGGACGAGGCTCGGGTAACGGCCGCCGCGTCCAGAAGGGTGGGCAACAGGCCGACATTGATCATCTCGCCGCATACCAACCATCGCAATCCCGACCCCAACTATCGCGATCTCGAAAATGACACGCCTCTTCGACTACGGGTCGGTGATACAGGCCAGACCAGGCCAACAACGTGTTGCAGAGTCACCGCCAAGAGCCGCTTAGCACCTCGGTCTACAGCCAACACCGGGCCTGCAGGAAATAAGCGTGCGCATTGACAACCACGGCGCCAGCCGGAGCGAATTGCCTTGTAAGTAATCTTGGCTGAAGCGCGGAACGAACCTAGGGCAACACAGTGTCGGGGTGTGTGTAATGCAAGAACAACTCAACGTGACACTCATTTGGGTTTGGTGCCGTGTTGGAAGGCGGTTTACTTTGGCATGAAACCTTCAATGCAGGCAGCTTGGGGCGCCTGTACCGCAAGATATTTGTTCGCATTGTTTCTACTCCAGCCGAACCCCTGCCAAGCGCCAGCTTCTGCATGGTCTACTGCTGCAGCGCCGTCGAAACAGCACCCAGGTTTTGGTGGTGAAAAAATTGCACACTTCGAACAGAGCATATAGATCGTATAGATCGTATAGATCATATAGATCATATGGATCATACATATCCTGTATCTGCCGTTTTGAGCTGTTCTGCAGGGTCTGTACATGAAAGAGTACACGTCCAACCCTGGAAACATTTGTCAGATCATGCAGATCGTACGCCCCCCACCCGGCAACATGAGCTAGACCATGCAGATCCTCCCAGAAACATCTAGAAGATCAGTAAGCGGGCATCGGTGATCTGCCCGACGTGCGAAAGGTTGCGTACCTCGATGATGAGCCTGTAGCCGGCCTCCTTTCCCGCAGACCTACAAAACCGAGCGATGTCATCCAGCTGCTCCCCCAGGTGCTGCCGCACAACGTACTCAAGGTCCTGTCGCGGGAGGGGCGGGCGGAGGCAGACGCCGGGCCAAAACATAAGCGTCAGATCCCCGTTTACATTATCAGCATGTGCCGCTCTAGCAGGGGGGGCGGGGGGGGGACGCAGACCCTGAGCAAACCCATAAGCGTCAGATACTCTTTACACTATGCCCAGCACGAACCGTGCACAACGTACTCAAGGCCCTGTCAAGGCCCTGTCAGGATGGGGAGGGGGGGGGCGGCGGGGGGGGAGCGGGGGGGGGGGGGGCGAGGACAGCCCAATATGCGTCAGATCATCGTTATGACCTCATCAGCACGTGCCGCATTATTGAAGGCTTTTCGTTCTCGCTTGCTTCCCACCGACCACGATTTCGAGCGCATCCGAGGAGTTGCTTGTGTTCAGGCGGGTTGCCCTCAGTAGCCAGCTCCGACCACCGCAAGTATCGATCGGGATAATGCTTGTCCTGTGATACGCTACGAACAGATGCGATGGCAGCAGCCGTTACTCAAGTAGCTGTGACACACAATCGCAACAACACACCTTCTTGGCCCTCGGATATACTAGATAGAACGAAAGAAAGCCGCCGGCTTACTGAATATCCCTCATGAGGGCATACACACCGCGTAGAGTGCGCGATCGGAGTAGCACGCACAGTTTGTAAATACGAGTTTCGACGAAAATGTTCGATCTCACAGCTGAAGTGTACCAGGTATTACGTTTTTAATAATAAAAACATGACTACAGTAATCTAGCGGCACGACGCTAATCCTACGCTGGGAAGGGGTGCGAGAGTAGCAGTCATCCTACAAGTAGAGGTAGCGTACGATCACAATTGCAGCAGCAAACCGAGCAAGCACGGAGCGCCAACCTACCGCAACTCCAAAGCTCATTGCAAGTTCACCGAAAGCTCATCGAAAGCTCATAGCGAGGTGACCGCAAGCTCATGGCAAGCTCATCGCAAGGTGACCGAAAGCTCATGGCAAGCCCACGGCAAGCTCATCCCAAGCTCATCACGAGATCATCGCGAGCCTATCGCAAGCCCGTCGCAAGCCCACCGCTACGTCATCGCGAGGTCATCGTTGGTTATCGCAAGACGACCGCAAGAAAGCGGAAAAATAGAGATAGCAGGAGAAGACGGGGCAGTGCTCTACGCAGTCGCACGGCATCAAACGACCGGCCGTGTATTCAATCTTCTTCTGCTTACTTGACACCCAGCTAAGCTAAATAGCTCACTGTTGTCAATTCCATATTCCAAAATGATGTCTCCATCGGCTTCCTGATCCACTCGACTACCAGAAATTATCTCAATTTTGCCCGTTCATTCTCAGAATGAAGCTTCAATCGCGATATCGCACCATGCAATCGCGATATCGCGCCATGCAATCGAGAACGGCACGATACGACCCGCCGTCTAATCTGCACTTGACATGGAACCTCAATCGCATGTTACAGCCCAATTTGTCGATTTGTCAACGTTCTGTTGGGCGACCAAAATCTCACCTCGGCTAGCGGACCAATCAGAGGTACCACGGACTTGACCCATTGCTCAAAGCCAAAAGCTGTCAAGGTATAAATCAGCCCAAGTTGTCAACCACGATACTCAAAATGACGCCTCCATAATCAATGCGCCAGTCTCAATACTCAAAATGACGCCTCAATTCGCTTCCTTATTCCATCCATCATACGTGATCCAATTCTCAATCTCGGTTGTTGTCTGTGCGAGCAGAACTATCAGGCACCACCGAATTCACGGGTTGCTCAAAACCACCAGCCGTCATGTTTCAATACTTAAAATAGTGCCTCAATCGGCTTCCTCCTCCCATCCACATCCAACTCCTATAAAGTGCCCCATTTGCCATTTGTCAATTTTCGTATCTGGAACTCAAAATGAAGCCTCAACCCGCTTCCATATCCTATCCAATCGTAATCAAAGTGGTCAATCTGACAGTCTCCTTTCTTACCTCGGCGAGCGGACCAATCAGAGGCACCACCGACTTCACCGATTGCTCAAAGCCAACAGCCGCCATGGTGTCCGCCAGCATCTGCATCGACAGTAGGAGACACACACAAGAGATTCATAATAAGACACGTAGTACTGGTACACCAATATATACCTGCGGTAGACACGGGAATTGCACCACGCTGTGTAATAAACCGCAAAGATAACGGTCGGAACGAAGAGCGTGACAGATCCTCACCCTATACGAAAGGAAAGATGAACTACATACATCAAAACCAGACACGGGACCTTCAATTCCAACGGGGTTAGGCGGCAAAAATTGAACAGGCCACGCCATAGCGGTCGATAGAACGCCCCGGCAGCACGCCATGGTGGGATGGGTGCGAGGTTCGGGATATCGCGCATGAGCTGGCCTCAAAAGACAATCCATGGAGGCGTGACACGCGCAATATGTTCAGTGGGGTCATAGCAATATTCCACACATTGCGCAGATCACGATCTGCATCATCTAGATCCTACATTTTCCGCAATGAGATGGTATACAAGAGCCGTGCCATACAGACCCCACCCGGCACCAAAACATGTGCGCAAGAGCCGTGTCGTGCAGATCGCACACGGCACACATGATCTAGATCGTGCAGATCGTATAGAGCAGGGATATGCGTGTCCCCATAGATGTAGATCATCTAACCTGTCCGAGGTGTGAATACAGCCCGAACAGGGGAAGCATGCTACGGTGGAGGGGTGCAGCATGTGTGTGTTCCGAGGCTCTTAACCCGATGAGGATGAGGAGCTCTATACCTCTATGTACCTCATATACCAGGTATATTTTTCAGGAGAAAAACTGAAAGTGCAACCCGATGAAAACAGGCAAGGTACACAAAAAAAAAAATGGCAAAACGAAAAAGAGGAGTCCCAAAAAATTGGGTTAAGAAACCCCGTCGGTCAGAAAATACGTCAGGCAAAAAGAGGTACATTACATGAACCTCTATCGTAGCACGCGTCCCGCTCTATTATGCCAGGAACATATTAAAGAGTATGTGTATTTAACCCTTTGGGATCGAGAGGGTGATGAGTGGGTGACGGTTACAGAACCGACCACACGACACGATTACAGCCCGGGCTCCTGGGGTAGAGCATGTACTTGAAAAACAAGGTAGAGAAATATAGCACATGTCACGACACATGCGCAGTATAATGGTCCTTGGGTCCTGTTGAACGCTCCTTTCTAGATCGTTGATACTGCCAATCTGCGTCGCTGTAGCTGGGTCCCACGAATGGTCAATAGAGCTGACTAGAGTAGTATGACTACAGTAGTATGACGACAGTAGTATGACTACAGCAGTAGTAGTATGGTAGTATGATAGGGCTCTTCCAGAAAGGCGGTGGTGTTCCAGGGCAACATGACCGCCTTGTTGCGTATTGCTTATTGGGGGAAGCCGCCTTATTCACTCTAGGTTATGAGTACTGCTGTAGTTGCTGTAATGCAATCCCTTCCCCAGACGCGCCAAGCGATCTTGACCACCTTGTATCGGGATACCGCCTTACTCAGACCGCAGTATTGCCCCCCCCCCTACTGTGCACGCGCGGGCGGCAGCTCTTGTCTCCTAGGCAGAGACGAGGCCGACCTCATACACACGCCCATAACACACGCGGTATTAGAGGACTGAATCATGTAAGCTTGTCTGCAACTGAGATTTCAACAGATCTGCCACACTCCCTGAATATCCTAGAGCACAAAACACGCCTCTTCTGCGCTGCTCTGATTCCATACTTGGACCATTAATTGTGAAAATGAGGTAACACAACCGATCAAAAGCGTTAGATGGTCGCCGGTAGGTGCAGAGGAGTAGCATAACATGCGGCGGGTTTAATTGATAGGGCAGGGCAGGCTTGCAGCTTCATTGGCAGTACTACGGCAGTGCCAAGTACCGGGTACGGTATCGAATACTGCTGTGTGTAGGCATATCAATACCGGTATACATAGCGGCAGTGACTTAACGCTTAGTGGAAGAACATACCCGCCACGGTACGAGTACGGTAAAGATAGTAGTAGCAGGAGCGGCGACGACGTTGGCAGGATGCGAGGGTCGTACAAGACTCTTGCAAACGTCAAGAGGTGGAGAAGAACAAGGAAAAGGCAAAAACGCCGTGCAAGCGAAGACTCGTCGCATAAAGAAACGCCAAGATTCGCTTCATCGCCCATCACTCATCACTTATCATTCATCACGGCCGGGGTGGATTGGGCTGGGATACTTATTTCTTCGTGTTTGTGCACGCCGGGCCACTTTCCGTGCCCGTGCGTATATACACGTAATTACTGCTACTGCTGTACCATATCATACCACACCACACCATACGATACCATACCATACGCCATATCGGGCATGATGATGCTGCTGTTCCGGGTTTCAAAGAAACTTAACCTCTTTGCTACTGGAAACCCGTTTTGGGGACAACATTACTTGGATTTAGTATAGGGAGGGGTTTGGGGGCTCCAAAGGGGTTAAGGATGCACGCAAAATCTAATTTTGCTACCTGGTACTCGTACAGAGTGTGTAAACGGTAAAGGAAGACTAAAGCTGCGGCTACGAGTACACGAGTACGCATACAAGATGAGCACAAAACAAAATCGCTCGTGAAAAGCGGTGGTGCGATTACCACGTATGCATCAGGGGTGTGCACTGACTATTGCCGGCGTATCACAGAATAGGTTCGTTGTTGCAGCGTGCAAGAACGAACGGGCAGTTTAATTGCTGACATGCCCTTTGCGCTTCGAATTGCCTCGAGTCTGCTCCATGCATGCCGGTACGGCGTACTTCATTCATATAAGTGGCAAAGTATTATACAAGATGAGACCTATATGTCTTATGAAAAAGATGCACTTCAGGGTTTTGTGGCTTGCTGTTCTCCGGCGGCCGAGCTTTTCTTCTCACGCTCTCGGCTGCGGGGCAAGCAAACCGCCCATCGGTCCATTACGATTCATGTCTTCATTCCCGCCGAGCTCTGTGGCGGTGTTCCGCCTCGCTGCTCAAGCCGAGCAGGTGCATGGGAAACCCCCACATATATTTTTAAATCGCTCTCTCGATTTTTGTATTCGCCCCGCTTTCCCGCCAGCCGTACAACATCATCAGTCCAATTGTTTTACCCATTATGCTGCCTGCGATGACGCAGCAGCAGCGGCGGCAGCAGCACTTCTTGTGGCAGCCACAGACGGTGCTTCTGTGTGTATGGGTCTGTGCTACTGTATATGAATGGGTGGGGTGCGTGTTGTCATAATCGAACAAAGCGATCAAGAAGATCGGTGTTCATTTTTGCAAAAGCAGCCGCTCAGCCAAGCAGCCACAAAAGCAGTATACATCCGTACAGCCGCAGTACAGCAGCAGCCGTACAACGGCAGTCGCGCTGCAAGCTCTCGCCGTTGTCAGCAGTCACGGTATATGTGCGTGTGGCAGACGCACTGCAGCAGGAAATCGAACCACGACAACATTAACATGTCCAACGCAACAGTCGAATACACGTCGTCGGATCTCATACCAGGTATACGAAGCATTCAGCAGTAGCAAAATCAGTACTGTAGCTAAAGCCTGTACATATCGTTTGAACGCCCGACTTTCCCCTTTTCGACTTGCGAAGCTCCCGGGATATCAAGTCAACCCCATCCCGAAGGGGACCTTGTGTATATGTCATAAACGCTGCCACATTAGACTAAGCGGTACCGCCCGTGCTATGTGTGCAGCGACGTGTATGAAACGGAACGGTGAGGGTGTTATTTTCAACTTGGTTATATTTATATTGTTTCTGCCGCTGCTGTGGTTGGCATTGTGCGGTGTGCTATCGTCGTTATCTTTCAACTTCTAGGACGCACCGTCCTGGACTTTGCAACCCCGTTTGTCGGCGCGCGTATGACAGGGGGGTAGGGGGGGATTTCATCGGACATACTGTGAAGCACGAGACTATCTATCATACCGGCCGTGCTATTTCTCGCGAAACATGAATCCGTCGGATACAATAAATTAATGGTAAAACAGCAGTTGCTGTTGAAGCTAGCTATACTATGGCGGTATGCCAGGTTTTCTTCGAAGCCATCCTGGCGCGACATTTTACAGGCTTCCTTACGATTGACGCACCGCTAGAAAGTCTACGTACGTACGTACTGATAGTCGTATACTGTATGCATGCCACTTTGTCAAGGCGACGACCAGCTTATTCTCGCCTCGTATAATAGTGCTTTTTAGGGCAGGTGCCATGCCATATAGGTGCGTCATCGTTATAGCCATAAATAACCCCTCGTAAGAGTACGAACAGAGTTTCAGGTACAGAACTCTGGACGCGTAACGAAAAGCTGTTGTGGTACGAATCATCATATGTGTCATATCATACCTTACCGTCCATACCGTCCGTGCAGCAGTTGTAGCGAACTCATTTCGCCAAAGGCATACCGGTACACCACCCTGGCTGTATATGTAAAGACCGGTTTCATTAATTTAATCCCATTCATTAATACGAAACCGGTCCTTATATTTCCCAATAGAGTCCACAGCACATGGTGGGTTCTTTTTCTTTTTCCCATCAATATCGGACTTCTTCGAACAGGTTGGCCTTAAACTACAGCAGTAAGTTCCGTCGATCATCGATCTCCCTGCTGATACGAACTTCTCTCGATGTGTCTTTCCACGTCCTATCTAAGCCACCCATGGTTCACACTACGCGTACTAGTTGAAAGCGTGTTTGAGCCGTACATGTAACAGCGATAAGTGATTGAGAGTTGCCCAAAGACAGAGCTGCAGCCGGCACCAAGCAGAAACGAGCCCCCCTGCCTCTGGGGGGGGTATACATGGAGTGACTTGAGTTCAACAATTTCTTCTGAACACCCCCAGTCAATTGCTACTTACACGAATAGAGTTATCTCCCTCTCGAGAGGGGGATGCACGTTCGGCAGGCCTCTAAAGCCACCGACGGATATGGGGACGCGTGTGTTTCCGTAGCATCCCTACCTTGACGTGCACGAGGCGTTGCAGGGCGATGGAGCTGCTGCTGTACCGCACGACCCTTTGCAGCTGGGTAAGGTCATCGTCGATAGACAAGTCCTCGAACGTTGGTCCGCCTTGCAAGTCCATCCCTCGCCTGTAATTCCACGACGACGCGGCACACGCCGCGGATCAGGCTTGACGGTGGAAAGCACCTCTCCCAGGCAACGACTAGAAAGCGCTCCTCTCTCTGCTGCCGTCTATCGTACCTCCCTAGTCGATACCAGGGGATGATTTTACAGATGCCCCCGCCTGTTCCAAGCCAAGTTCAAATTGTACAAACCCTTAAATAATTTTTGAAATATTTAAACTTCGGAAAAAAAATTAAAGTTTTTGAGAGTTCGTTTTATTATTATTTTGCGAACCTACTCTGTTGAAGCGAGAGATGCTCTGTTTGTTTGCTGTTGAAGCGAGAGATGCTCTGTTTGTTTGCTGCTGCTGCTGCTACTGCTGTGCTGCTATGTGCGCTGTGTTGCCGTGAATGACTGACACAACATGCTTATTATCTGCTGGCTAGTGCGCGGGATTGCTCAGTCTTTCTTTTGCGCAGAAGACTAGAGTTGCTTCTTCCTCGACATTTGAGAACCGCCGACACAAAATCATTATTCCTGTTCGACTATACTTGACATTTTCGTCAATCCAACATCCAACACAAAAGCTGTGTGTGCAGCGTCGGTAGTGTATCTGGTATCTGGTATGTGGGGTTTATCTGGTATGTGTTCCGGTATATTTTTGTAATTTTTTCATTTCGATTTGCATTTTTTTCTCCCGTTTTTTGCGAATAGGGATACCCGGTTTCCCAGCCCGAAACCGCCACAGAGAATAATCGTACACCCCTTCCCCGTCCTGCTGAACCAACCTTTGGGGCCTTCCGCAAGAGATGACGGGAAAATCGCATCACGCCTCTTCTTCTCTCTGAACACGTGTGACACACCTCGCGCCAACAGCTGCAGGCAACCCATCAGGACATGGAGTGCGCACAAGGCGTTACACCGATCCTCCCTGCCGGGGTGAGGCCCGCGCCGACCGCTGTCGACGAGCCGGCGCGAGAAGATAGATCAATGTCGGGCTGGTTAGGAGAAACTCCGCCGAGTAATCGAGTTGTTGTGCAACAACCCACCCGAACGAGAAGGCTTCGAGGAAGCTGCGACTTCTGCACGAAGCGGAAACGCAAATGCGACGGGGATCCCGACCTGGCGCAGACTCGACACGGGGACAACCGGTGCAGGTGAGGCATTGCCCCGATCTTCGGTCTCTTTCCGTCCTCTTGGCATCGACGCAAAGCAAAGCAAGCGGCTGCTTCCCTCCGTGCCCCCCTCCTCCTCTCGCACGGAAGAAGGTTTTTTTTTTCTTCATTCGAAACCCCGTCGCACCGTCACACAGAGGCATGTAAAAATAATATGTAAGGAATTTCTTGGAGAGCTCTCTAATTCTTTTGATAGATCCAAGAATGGTTCAATCACAACTATTGAGCCTCATTTCATGTCGTTTTGCGGCGTGGCGGGGTGGGTGGCGGGGGCATTCGCGGATGTTCCCCACGGCTTCCCGTTCCCCGTTAACAACAGAGAGGGGGTCATTGGTCTTCCCAAGCGAAGGAGTTAGTGGCTACGTTGCCCCTCCGACTATCATGAGAATCTCTTTTGACTTGACGATCCACCATGTCCCTCTGCATGTATGTCTGGTACCTAAGGAGACGTAGAATGCCGAGCTTTTTCTTTTTTGTGGATCAAAAATATTCGATGGTCGCGAGCTACTGTTTTTTTTTTTTTTCATCCTCCGGCGGATGGGGAAGAATTAAGCTTTAGCTCACCACACTTCCGCGTATTTCCATACGCGTCGTGTGTCGATACCTCGTAGCGGTAGCACCCCAAGCCCACCTAATAATATTGTTAGCAATGCAAGAAAGGGTTGTTGTGTTTCGTTTTTTTTTTTTCGTCGTTTCGTTCGTTTCGTTACTGCTCTCGCTTCTCACCGCCACGTTTCTACTTTCTACGATTTTTTTGCGTGCGATGGATGCTTGCGGGTGGGGCGACCGACCAGAAAATGACGAAATCGTTTCGAAACTCTACGCGAGGCTGGCTGGCAATTGTGGTGGGTAGTTGTGGGTATGGGTACATATGATAGTCGGTGGGTAGTAGGCAGTGGTGTTGAATCAAAACCTCACCCAGGGTATCGTGTGTTGTTTGTGTTTTGCGATGTGTGTGTTGACTTCGTACCCAGTGCGAGTTCGTACCAGTAGAGTACGTACCATATTGGCCCTGGCCATCGTATTGCTCGAAGTACGCGCATTTTCGATGTTGACGCGATGATACGAGTACTGGAGCACATCGCCTGATATCGTCTGTGTGTCGGTGGCTTTCCTATTTCCGATGTTGCGCTGAACGACCGCAACGGAATGACTGCTTCATGCCCGAGTCCCGCATATTGCCGCCGTATCATATATGCCCTCTTCCTGTTTTAAGCAGAGTCGACCTCTCGTTGCATCCTTTTTCCCAAAAGCGTCATGGACAATCCAAGAGATAATAAATTTGTAAATCACAGCAGTAAGTAAATTCTCTCATATCTACAAGGGCTCCGCTCCGCGGGTCAGCCGCTACACTCGCGCAAGGAAGAATACAACACAATGTGTAGGGGGCGGAACTACTTGTGCAGAGCTGATTGCCCGGTGCTGTGCTGAGTGCTTGCTGGCGATGTCACTCTCAGTGCTTGCTGGCGATGTCACTCTCTGATCGACAGTATCGGTGAGCCTGATAATCTACAAAAACAAAACAAACATGAAGAGGACCGGGGGGATAATCAATCAAGAAAGCAAGAAGACAAGTACACGCGTACACGCGTACATACCGCCACCTGGTACCTGGGTATTTCGCATGGCACCTGGTATTGTGTATGTACGAAAGAAAGAACAGCGCAGCCCAGCACAGTACCGCAGGGCACGGCACGGCACCGCCCGGTGCTGCGCTGGGCCTCTGAGCTACAGTTGCTGAGCTGAGCCGGGAGTGTTCTGGTGTAATTCAACAAAATACCTGGTACGTACGCCTACTCTGCTACTGGCCTGGTTTACCGGGTGACAACAGTTTTTTGCTTCGATGACTGTCATGATTCGCCGGCCCATCGTAGACAGCAAGCAGCATACGGTTCATGACAGAGTAGTATAGTAGTAGTCCATGCGAGGGAGGGGAAGAAAGGACGACGCCTGAGACCACGGCTTGTTCGTGAGGCCGCTAAGCACCCTGTAAAAGGACGACGCCTGAGACCACGGCTTGTTCGTGAGGCCGCTAAGCACCCTGTATGGGTTGAAGTGGTACGGGTAGTCAGGGTAGCATTGT
This sequence comes from Undaria pinnatifida, assembly GCA_012845835.1. Classification (NCBI taxonomy): domain Eukaryota; class Phaeophyceae; order Laminariales; family Alariaceae; genus Undaria; species Undaria pinnatifida. The sequence continues at coordinate 13,738,666 of JABAKD010000011.1, forward strand.
CATGAGTCTAGCGGTACAACCGCTGCGCACCGTGTGATGGATTCGCACATCTGTGTGTGCTCTTCCTCTTTACACCCATCTACACCCAGCACAACCAGTGTCCGTGCTGATGCCTCGTAGAGAGACGAGCTCCGTGGTCGCAAACTACAAGACAGAGATACACATTGCAAACACAGCAAGGTGCTTTGGCCATGCAATGCCAAGGCAAAAATCACGCGGGCAAAAAACAAAAATATGCTAGCCAGCAAACACACCAACCAATTGCAATTAAAACAGGGTGACGTGTGGTGTCGTACCATTCGGCACGATGTGAATACTTCATACTTTTCAATTGTCTTCATGATTTGTCTTCCTTATTTCATATAATATGCTTTTTCTCATTCTTCTGTACTGCAAAATACGCGATCGGAGCGTCACACGCAGTTTGCATGTATGATTTTGATCAGAATCCTTTTTGCTGTAGTCGATCTCAAAGCTGTGAGTTTTTCTATGTTTTTTCTATCTTTTTAAATACTCACAGCTGACGTTTTTCAATATTTAGAAAATTCGTAATTGGGTGTGCTGGCTTGCAGTTTTTGCTCTTTGCCCGTGCTCATTGTGGTTGACATTTTTTTGCTCTTGTTTTTATCCCATTCTGTTTTTTTTTTGCTTTTTCAAGCATCAGCACGCACACTCGTTGTGCTGGATGGAGATGGTTGGAAATATCAGTTTAATGCGAACAACACACACGCTTGAACCAGCGCTTGGTCGGGACGAAACATATATCTTTCAACCGTGCAGTGCAGTAGTAGTGTTCCCTCTATAGTGCCTGTGTGTGCCAGCCGGAAAATACCGGCACTATACCGGCAACCGGCACTACACGTACTGCCACTACTGGTTGTTCCCATCTGCGTCAATCCACTATAGCGGGCGACTGGCACTGCTCAACCGGCACTGTAGAGGGACCTTTTCGGTACCAACGTGCCAATCAAGCCCCTCTTGTTGATATGTTGGGATGCCACACTTGACAACGGTAATTTCAACTTGATCGTATCTGTCTTTGCCCATGCCATGTCCGGCTATGCGCTTTAACATCGTCCACCGAAAAACACTGCCAACTCTTAATTTTTTCCAACACTAGTTCCAAGTGTTTTACCCCATATCCGGAATAAATGCAGTGCTAAAAAGGTTGAGCATATTTTACTACTGGAAAAATACCTCACACTAACTACTGCCTGGTACACTATCAGTAATTCCAAGTGATTTATCCCCGTCATGGTATTGTAGGTGCAGTTGTCAAGTAACAATATGCATTGGCTTATACTGCATTCCTGGGTGGCTATCTCACCTTCTTGGCCAACCCTCATAGGGTTCGGCCGAAGAAGGCCGGCTAGTCCACGGTTTTGACTTACCCGAAGGGGCAAGGTTAACACCAAGTCTGCGTTTTGCAGATGGACAAAAACTGGTACACAAACCAAAGTGTATTATGGAGCTTGAGCTTTTTTTACCCGGATCTCCAGGAAGATCTAAGAAAAGAAAACAAAAAAACTGGATAGAGCTACCGCTGTGGCCGCGCTGAACTGCGGGGGCTCTTAGCGCGGTATGACGACGGTGCAGGAAATCGTACCTGGTATTGATTACGATCGATTTGATTTTTTTTTTGTATTATCGTGTACTGGTGGTTGTGATGAAAATGTTAATTCGTTAATGTCATCATGATAGCATGTTGGTGTTGTTGAAATGTAATCAACATTTCGCTCTTCCTCTCGGTTAACGTTTCGATGAAAACTGCACTTTAACATTCAATATTACTGTATTACATACTACCTCGCACTGGTAGGTACTAACATTAGCAATACACTATTAATACCCGTGAAGAGTCCTACATTATCATATCATGGCATGCCGAGATATCACAAACATATTTGTAGCAGCAGAACAAAAGCACGAACTTTTATGTTCGAGTTTCGAACACGGAGCTTTGCGTGCATAAACGAGGCGGGCAAGCGCAGCGATAAACAAGGTGCAGCGACAAGCATGAACATTAACATTTATGGTCGTGTGAACCCCGATATGTTTCGGTCGCCGTTTCGACGGATGCACAAACAAGGTTCGACGTATTTCTCGATCTGGCGGCCGCGTTATTTCGTTTTTTGTTTATATTAATTGCATGAAGTGTGTGCACCAATCCAACAGGTATTCAGACATTTCACAGCAGCAGTGTTCAGTATTAGGTAGCCCTGGTCGTTGCTACTCCTTCCGATTGACCGAGGATTTTTCCTGCAGGCATGGGAGAGCACGCCATAGTGCTTCTTCACACCTTTTCTGACATGGGGACCCGTGGGCGGGGCACCTGGTCCCACTCCCTGGGACCTGAGCCCTCCAAACCTTAAACTAACCCGGACTACAACAGTTGTAGTATCTGGATACAGATTTCACCCACCGACGGTGGGGGATTGGCCGACCACCGACCACAGCCACCGGCCGTATTCGAGCCTGAATCGAGATCCAAAATTATGGCTTAGCGTCCAAAACGGGCTTTGAATGCGAGTAAACGAAACATCCCTTTGAACACTTTTTAGAAGGGGCTAACAACGGAAGCTGTTGGGATGGAAGGCGGAGGCATTGTCGCGCCCTCCAGGCTCCGAACTGGCCTTAGTTTAATGAGTTGCGTCGACCACAGCCAGCCAACGTATCCGACGCTGAATCCGTCCAAAATCGAGGCCGAGCAACAACAGCCAGCAACAAGAAGCCTTAGACGTGCATGCAACTGCGAGCACTTTGTTAGAGAGACTGACGATAGGACCTGGTGAAGTGGACGAGGCATGATCGCGCTCTCCAGACTACAACCTGACCTTGGACATTTTGATGGTTTGCACGGAGCACAGCCAGCCACCATATTTAAGGTTGAAGCCATCCGAAGTCGACGGCAGGCAACAACGGACGACAAAAAACGTCTCATCTCGGCGTAAATATCGCTTGAAGCGTTCTCTAAAAGGGGCTGACATTGAAAGCTTTTTGGATCGATAACGGAGGCGTTATCGCGTCCTCCAGACTCCAAACTGACCGTGGATATGTATTGCGCCAACCGGCGGTGAGAGACTGGCCTGGCCGGCCACACCCAGCCACCGTATGCTAAAACGGTCCAAGGTCGCGGCCGAGCAACAACAAACAACGAAGCACATGCTGGAAACAAATGATCACCTCGAACATTTTGTAAAAGGGGCTGACACAATAATCTGGTGGGATCGAAAACGGAGACGTTATCACCATATCAAAGGAGGCGTTTGCTGCATGTTCGTTCACATGCGAAAGGATAGTCGATATGATGGACTATATGATAACATGAATGCACATGGTGGGGGAGTGGGGACACGGCGCCAAGCGGCGTCGGACCGTCCCCTCGTCCCACCTAATATGTGTGCACTTCTTTTGTAGATCCCTCGCTTTTCCAAACGCAGGTCCAACTGCCGGTGTTGCATTGGCATTGCCCACGAAGTAAAAGTAGAAATATCCAGCGTGCATCCATTCATGCATAATCTGCCGGGTAAATACGATGTAAACGAGCAGCAGTGCAGCAGTACGCACAGCAGTACGCGTATCACCCATTTCCGAACGCCGAGTTCGCCGTAAAAATGCGCATTTTGCCTTCCCTCTTTTCCGACGATGTGTTCTCCGTGGTCCCTCCCTGCTCCGCTTTGTTCGGCGGGGGGATTTTCGACCATTTCGTTTTCCATACGTCGTACCAGGTGAATAGTTGTTCCCGATCTGACTGACCGACCCATCGTTCGACCTTTAACGTATCCCGTATCGTCTGGTTCTAATATTTATTGGATCACTCTAGTACCATCGTTAATAGGATTATTTATTGTAATAGTAGTATACACTACGATAGTAGTATACACTACCATGGCCACAACAATAGTAGCCCCCCCCCAGGAAAAGCAGATAACGCGGTGGCGTGCTATATGTTGTTGTTGTTGTTGTTGTTTTTGTTGTTGTTGTTCTCACATTAACTCGCATAATCAAGTCCGTGGTCACAGGACAGGCTCAAAATAGAGCAATATGACCGCATTATTAGGGAAAGACGTCTTGTTCAATATTCAATCAAAGCTATGAGTGCGATTCCCCGGTGACGCCAAGCGATTTTGGCCGCCTTGTATCGGGATGCCGCCTTATATGCGAATACCGCCCTATTGGAGGGGGGGGGGGCAACTACCGTTTTGTACATATGATACTGGTATATAAAAGAGGTATGATATCACGATATCACACCCCCTGAGGTTACCTTCCGAGACTATCTTGTCCGAACTATGGCAGCAGCACGAGAAGCTGCAGTCACAAGATACACAGCCTTTGCGGTGTTATCAACCCACAAAACATACAAGATAATGTGCCCAGCCAGTATGCTTCGATTTCTGAGGGGTCCGCGCATTTTCTCAGATTTTTCCAAAACGCGTGGCGAAGCCGCGCTCGGGCAGGAGAGGAGCCTTAGCCTGGATTGGGGTTAGGGTTAGGATTGGGGTTGGGTTGGGTCGACCCCGTCTGGTAAATTTTCTTCTTGAACATGCGAAAAACAGCCTAAAATCCCTACCCTCGGTATATTTCGTATATAGACGTGGTACTTTCTTCAGTTCATTTTGTATCATCGCTCTTACTCTCCAGCTCAACTCGGGACTCTCCCCTCAACGATGGTTCATAATAAATCTTGATGTTTCGAGCGCAGCACGATGCTGCTGCTGCCTTTTTTTGCTCTTTCTCTTGCGCTACTCTGTTGTTGCCCGCTCTTCATATTTGTAGAAGGTGGACACTTTTTTTGTCTTCACTTGACAAAGATGGTACTATTAATAATCCCTTTTTATCGTCATCCCTCGATCTGTCGATCTATCTATCGATCTGCGATAAAATGCCCCAAAATGGGTAACAGATGACGACATCGTGACGTTCGGAGTCGGAACGGGAAAACGGAAAACACCAAAGCTGAAACGATTAACAGAATCACCAAGCGTGAGGGTTACTGCACATACGTATACGAAAATAATACGTACGTATCAAAACACACGCAAAAAAAAAAATGTATAATAATACCAGATGCAAGTGCAGACGCGGACACGCCGACAGGGTTTCAACGTTCAACATTCACGGTCCGAGTTTGTACGGCCGGTGGCTTTGCCACACGATACGTAATACGGCGGAGAAACAAATAAAGTGGGCAAATACGTACCAGGTAAATGATATCATAATACGGACTTGACCGTATTCTCGCTTTGGAACAAACATCGGGATTCAAGAATCGGGAATAACGGCCCCTATTTCCTACGTATGATACTTGATATACCAGGTATATTAAAAAAATAATTTATATAAATATAAATACACTCCAGCTGTAAGATCGAATATTTAGTCGAAACTCATCTTTTGCAAGCTGTGTGTGATACTCCGATCGCGCGTATTTACGGGTTGTGTCCTCATTAAGGATATAGGTCGGCGATTCCCCGTGGAGCTACAGCAGTCTAGCTTGTACCAGGGTCAACAGAGTGATGTTAGTCTGTGCGCGGAAACTATGTAACCCTTTTTCTGAGGGGGACAAAATCTGACAGCTGTGGAAGGAAATGCATCCGTTTATCAAGTGAATCCTGTAAGTCGAATAACCCGTGAGGGGAGGGTGGAGTTTTGAAGGACGTGGGGGCCTGGTTTTGATCAAAAGGGAGCGGGGGAGGGGGGCGGGGAACGGGCGGGGCAGCTCAATTTGTGCGTGGAAACTATAAATCCTTCAAGGGGATAAATCTGACGGTTTTGGAAAGAATGCACCGGTTTATCATAGGTGGGGGGGGGCGGGCGGGGCAGCTCAATCTTTGCGTGGAAACTATACGTCCTTCAAGGGATAAATGTGACGGTTTTGGAAAGAATGCACCAGTCTATCATGTATATCCTGTAAGTCGCACAACCAGTGAGTAGAGGGCGGAGTGTAAATATCATACCACCGTACAACCTTTTCTACGGACTGCAGCACTTGAAATGCAGTCCACTTCATTCCGAGCTATATAAATACGATGCAGAGAAACCGGGTGCCGAGTAGACCACAGACCCATGGCATAGACACCTCCAGTATAATTTATAATTTATAATTTGGCAACGCTTCTACCCTGATTCCACCCGGATCTGCTCCCACTCGAAACCCTCCTTGTACGTATATACTCTAGCCAAATCGCCTTTCTGTGCTTGCCATGTGCATCTGTCTATTAGTTTGCTATCACGGAGCTTTTCTCTGTAGGAGGCATCGGTACGAACAGTTGGCTGTGCTGGATGCTGATGGGTGGAAATATCAGTTGAAATTGGTGTGAAGAAAACACACAGCAGCAGTAAAGCCACCCTCGGGTCGATCAATAGGGGTAGGGGTGTTTGCGGTATCCGAAATTTGGTAGTGTAAGAACGGTGTATTAATAGATGCACGTATACATTATATGATGTAACAACTAATAGTACAGGGTTGTTCTCACGTTATCTAGCATAATCAAGTCCGTTAGTACTAACTGTGTACTTGAGCCGTCGCGCGTCACCATCCAAGGCCAACCCGACCGAAAAGTCGGTTGCCGGCCTACTGTAGTTTTGACGCGTCAAGGCGCCTTTGCATTTATCATACTAGTTTTAGTGTGTGGAGTTACTTGACGCTTGACGGTTGTCCGTCAAGGGGCAAGATTGCCGTCAACCCACATCTTTGGAACCCACGACAAACCAGCGAAAAACTGCTGTTAATGAGTTAAAAATACGTTTTCCTCGTACCAATTTTAATGTTCCTAACGGTTCTAACCTATTTTTTTGGTAGATTAGTTGTCCGTGGGTTGGGTGTGACGTTCGTCGGTTTCGAAACTGTTCTTACACATTCGTCGATTCCTGGGTGGCTATCTCACCTTTTTGGCCGAACCCTATAGGGAACCTTCTTAGGGTTCGGCCGAAGAAGGGCGGCAAGTCCACGGTTTTGACTTACCCGAAGGGGCAAGGTTAACACCAAGTCTGCGTTTTGCAGATGGACAATAACTGGTACACGAACGAAAGTGTATGGAGCTTGAGCTTTTTTTACCTTGACCTCCAGGCAGATCTATAGACTATATATTCATATATTGCACTGCTGTACTCGTATGGTTCCCGACCCAAAATACTGGGGTTCGCGAACACCCTACCTCGATGTATGTATATTAAACCTGGACAAGGGTTGAGGTTGGAGTTAGGGTCAAGTCGGGACCGGAGCCCTCGTAACCGACCCTCATCCCACTCGGGCTTGTTTCCGCAGGGCCCTGAGCCCTCCAAACTCATTTCCACTGTATGAAACCCGTGTGGAAATGCAGAGGGAAACATTGTGGACATAAAGTGTCGATTACAGCATCCACCGGCACACAGGAGGCAATCCGAGCCGCTAGCGTAAGGGATGTGCCGCACTACGTGTAATGTTTGGAGAAGCGCGGCACGCGGACAGCATGCTGATATTCGCACTGCTTGGAGCTCTTTCCTGGACGCGTGGGAGTGTCGAAATCGCTTGTCTTTTTTAATAGAAATATATGGTGCCCCTAAGGGTTAATAGGCGTAGAATTGCCGCCGGCGGGGCCTAAGAAGCGCCCTGGATCCCACGCGATATTTTCCAAGCTCGGGGTTTCCACCACAATGGCCGCAACAAGACGGGTACAACACTAAAGCTAGTGTAACAGCGTCCCGCGTCTGGCAGTCTCGTGTTTCGTTGTACAAACACTACTGCTGTAAATTGCATCTCGCGTGCATAGCCGTCCAGCGTTTGGCCGCGCAAGTACACAGCAGAAAAAAATACCACGACGTCTACCGCATGTTCCATCATGACTCGACAGCCCTAAAAAGAGCATCAGGCCTGGGCTGGACCTACGCTGGCCTGCCACATATACAGGGAGTAATCAAAATATGCCAGAGGAATAGACACAATCAGGCAGTTGATATCACCTCATTGTGTTTCTAGCCATACATGCCGTAGCTCCAATTCATTCCCCTTCCCCCCCCCCCCCCCCGCCCCTACGCCCCATCCTTTCCCGCTACCCGAACCATCGCCTAGACCTGGTACCACGTGTATAGCAAGTCCCTACATCTATGCGACCTGAAGCTGTTGGAAACCCCCTTCCTTCCCCCCTCCCCTCCCCCACCCCCCCCCCCCCCCTCTCCCATTCGAACACTCTGCCCTCTCCTCATTGGTTGTACGACTTGCAGCGCACACTCGATAAACTGATGCATTTCCTTCCACAGCTGTCAGATTTTGTCCCCCTCAAAAACTGGTTGTATAGTTTCCGCGCACAGACTGACTAACATCATCCTGTTGACCCTGGTACAAGCTACACCGTAGTTCCAAGCGGAGTCGCCGACCTATATCCTTAATGAGGACACACCCAGCAATACGCGCTAGTGGAATATCACACAGCTTGCAAAGATGAGATCCGACAAAATCTTCGATCTCACAGCTGGAGTGTATTTTTACTTTTATAATATGCAGGGAGTACACAGGAACCTGCGCACGAACCCTGTAGACCCAAGTAGACCCAAGTAGCTCACTCCAAAAGTTGACTCACATTAAAACAATTTTGTTTTTATGCGTATCATACTGAAATCCATACATGCCTGGTTTTGTCCCCCTCAACACGGGTTATACAGTTTCCGTGCGCAGAACAAGGTTGAACGTTCTTGGTGACCCTGGCGTTAGCAGGGGAGTCACCGACCTGTACCCTTCAAGAGAGTACACACCCCATAACACGCGCGATCGAAGTATCACACGCACACGCAGCTTGCAGCGCTGAGTTTTGATCAAAACCTTTCTGGTCGATGTCACAGCTGAGGTGCGTTTTTCATTTTTTAGATATATCTGCATGCTCTGTGAACATGGTATCATGAGATATCATATGTTCGATATGCGTGTATGTACGATAATCCATGATCGCATGCGTGATCAGCAATCCGAAGCATCCGCCGAAACAAACCAAAACAGCAACACGAAGGGCTGGGCTGTCGGAAAAATATGAAAATGAAGCGAGACACGAGACAGAAGGAATACGTACCGAACCAACGGGCTGTGATATCCACAGAAGGGTGGTACGCAAGAGCTTATTATATGTGACGGCGTATAGCACACCCTCTCGGACGAGTTTCGTATGCCGATTTCCCGACGACGGGTAGAGTCTAAACGCCGAGCGACACGCCTATCTAGTCTATGGAAATATCTGGACGACACCCTTCACCCTCCCAACGCCGCCATCGTTGTTACTCGTGCCGCGCTGGTTTCGGAGGAAACCGGCTCAGCATTTTGTCCCTTTACAACTGGAAACCCGTTTTTGGGGACAAAATTACTTGGATTTAGCGTAGGTAGGGGTTCGGGGGCCCTCAAGGGGTTAAACCCCAGGCACCCCAGGGGGAGTGTTTAGGCACCTCAGGGGGGGTTATACACTAACACTAACACTGCTGTTATTCGTACACGGTACTCCTTAGTACCGTCATACATAGAGTCATATAGCAGTATATAGGGATCCCCACGGGGGGTGTTATACATTAACACTAACACTGTCATATACGGTACTCGTTACGACCGGCATACATAGTCATACAGCAATATACCGGTCGCCCCGGTGGCGTATCAGATTATCCTCGAGCCTGGTACAGGTCAGTTTCGTGAGTTCGAATCCCGAATCCCCCCAAGTGCACACTCGTATAAATTCGTGGGGACTTTTCCTTGTGCACAAAATGACTTGCGGAAAGCGCGAGAGCGTGAGTTAGCAACACTAGATGAAAAAGCGACGAGCGGTGGGATTGCTGAATCCTATGCGCGATAAAAATTAAAGGCAAGAACCGGGGGGGGGAGAAGGGACGACACCTGTGACCACGGCTTGTCCAGAAGCTGGAAAGTATAAGTCTGCAAAAAGTAAATAAATATATATACAAGGGTCGCGTCCATAAGTAGAGCCGGTAAAAGCGCTCGGCGCAGATGGAAACCACCTACTTCGTACGTATATCGGCAGTGTGCAGAGTAATGCCTGTTGTCGCAGTAGGGCCACTTTTTCCTTGGCTGGCGCATACTGGCACTATTAATACCTGGGAACCCCTATTGTGTTGTACGTACGCAAGATAACACAACGCCTCGAGCGTTTTCCAAGCTGATCTCATAGGCAAGAGGGAGAATGCCAGCTCCGCGCGACATCTACGGAAACACACGACGGTATTCAGCGCTAAGGCTGGAGTGCGAATACAATGGATTAAATTCACACGACACACGACGCGTATGAAAATGCGTGGAAGTAACACGACGTGTATGAAAATACGTGGAAGTGTGGCGAGCTTGATGTTCATTTTTCCTTGTTCGCCCAGCTCCATCCGCCGAAGAATAAAATTAAAAAATAAGCCATAATTTTCGTCGCGTGTGCCTTTCCTGGTTGAGGCGCCTGTACCGCTCTCAATCCGCAACTCATACCAGATAAAGTACTGCAGCAGTAGTTTAGTTTATTTTTTACTTTTTTGTTACTCTTTCATGTTTCATGTTTTATTTTATTATTTTATAACTATTTTTCAAGGACGTCAGCCGTGAGTTTGACGAATTTCAGGTCAATACTCATCTTTGCAACCTGCGTTGTTGGTACTCGTAATATACAAATATTTATACATGTATTTACGTATTTGTTTTTTCTAGCCATTTTTATTCCTTTTTTTGTATATTTCTTCACTTATTTACCGGCTTGTTTACTTAGTCGTCTAATTTTCTCTCTAGCTCAACTCGTGAAGAGGCTTTACCCTCGAGCTGTTATCCTCAGCAACCTTCCGGACAAGCCGTGCCGTGGTCACGTCTCTCCCCTTCTCCCCCGGTACTTGCCTTCGTTTTTATCACGCTTGGGGTTCATTCAGCATTCCCACTTTTCAGCTATGCTGATGCTTGTCGATTTTCACCGAATTTCGCCAACTCAAGCTTTCGCGCTTTCGGCCTGTTGATTTGTAAGAAAGAGGCTCCTAGGTTCGAACCTACGACCTCGACCGCCTGGGACGCCGACTACACCGCTAGGGGACATGTTTGTGCTGCGCGCTTGTCCTATCGTGTATGCCTCTCCTTACGTTGGTCTTGAGGCACTTCCCCTGCCCCCTTCCTAAGCAGCTTCCTCAGCAGCCTGGGCTGCTCCGTGGCCGATGCTGTTAATGTGAAAAATATCAACACTTGTTTGGCTTCGTTTTTGCGGTGTTTAGAGTGTTCATGCTCGGTCTGTACGATTTGCTTTCCTCTACCGGTATTTACTTAGTTGGCGAGTGTTTTATTTTGTCTCTTCTGTTTCATAGTGTCTGACCACACATTGTGGGTCTCTAGGATGACGAGTCAGAACAGGCACTGGCTGGTATGGCGATGTCGTCGGGTCGAAATAAAAGCTTTATTGTGGGGAAAGTAACAGCCAGAAGAACAAAAACAACAAGAAGCCCTCAGAGGGCCAATGAGATTGCGCCCATGGGGCAACGTGCTCGGTGGCCGTTGCCATGAAGCCTGCCATGACGCGTGGCAGAGACATGACAGAGAGCACCTCGTTTTCAAGCAGTTGTTGCGTTGTTGTTGTCGTCGCTTCTTGTCGTTGTTTACCTCTGGTTTGCTTTTTGGTTCGCCAGCAATCAATAGTGTAGAACGTGGGATGTATTACGACACGCTGTCTAGGTGTTCTAGTTTTCTTCGTTTTTTCGGCAGCAGTGTTGTTGCACGTTGCGTTAGGGTTGGACGGTTGGGCTACTCGTCAAAACAGCAGTAGTACGTTTTGTGCCTGACGTGGTAAGGATCAACAATGTTGACTCTGCTAGTGGTCGTGTTGGATTGTGGCTCATATCGGAACGATCGTTTTGTCCCGATTTGATCAAATGGGCCTAAACAAATAATAAACAACTGATACCCGATAGACAATCCTATATCGGATCGGATGGGATCGCTACGTTAAAGGCCGGATTCCTACGATATACCAGGTACCGGTATACGATAACCGATATGAGATTCGAAAATACTGAAGCACAGCAGTTCGTGGTACTGCGAAGGAGTGCGAGTTATTTGCTGACCCTTGACGCCGAATTGTTAGCCATGCCTTTGAACCGCCTCAAGGGAGGGGAGGGGGCCGCAGAGCGACATTCCCTCCCATCTAGAATTATGGCGTTCTTATCGGACGTCGGGACGCTTTTTTTCCCTCATGTACGATTTCCGATATTTTTGCACACATTTCCGATATGATATAGAACACTAACAGCAGCGATAGCACGAACCATATATTTTTTCTTGTTTCCTCGCCCGGAAGCGGCTGGTGCCAAAATACATATTTCAATGGGTTTCGACATGAAATTCTGTAGGCAGGTGGTGCGTGTTTCTAAAGCACAGCATCCACGACAGCATCCAGGCGGCGGCCCTACTAATTATCCGTTAGCCCGTGTGGGGCCCATGTACTACATCATACAAGTACTTTTTTTTATTTTTTTTCGTTCACACACATCTACTTTCCAGCTTCTGGACAAGCCGTGGTCACAAGTGTCGTCCCTTCTCCCCTCGGTTCTTGCCTTCAATTTTTATCTTATAACTATATCATACAGCGACTAAGCAAAGTATAAGCGCGTTATTTTCATGGTGCGAGCACGCAGCACACCTCAGGAGTGCAAGCCATGCGCGTGTATTACAGGCGCTTGCATTGAAGTTCTACAGAAGTAAGATCGTCGTGAGCTGATGCATTATCAATAGCAATTGGTTAATAGTATATAGCAACCCGGGTTGGTTCGTGTGAGGGATGAGTCCGTCGGCAGGTGTATTCGTCATTTTTCTCCCCTGGAGCCACCAAAATGGCAGGGTTGATACATACAGCCCCATTCAGCCTCGACCCCTCTGCTCGCTGGTGGAGTCGACCTCCGTAAAATAGTTGAACGTTGAATGAGCTTTTCATCCGGTCTGCTGCTGTAGTCGGTCGCCCCGGTGGTCTATATATAGTAGTAGCGGTTAATATGGGCAACCTCGAACGCTACTAAGGTTGAGAGCCAGGGGTTCAAATGTCGATTTGGGGATTCTATTTTCTAGAGACCAGTTGCCGAGAGCGCTTTTACAGCGTGGGTAAGCACAAATCGTAAGCGCAAATCGACGCGACAAGACGAGGGAGGAAAGGGCTGAATCCTTCTGGCGATGAAAATAACCGCCCGTACGGTGGTGGGGAGGGGGGAGAAGAGCCTGCTTCGTGACCCCGGGTCTGAGTTGGGTCTAGGGAGGGCGAAGGAAAAGGGCGAAGATAACAGATGGGATGGTGACCAAAAACGAATGAAAGTACGTGTGTGTTGTTCGTATTAAACTGGTTTTTCCAGCCGTCTACACCCAGCAACCTGTGTCCGTGCTGGCGCCTCATGAAGAAATGAGCTCTGTGGTCACAAACTCCGAGACAGATGAACATTAAAGTACTGCACGGTGATTTGTCCATGCAATACTCCTCTCCAGCGCGTATCATAGGTTTTTCTTCTTGCAGCCTTTTCTGATACTTTAGCATCACACGATCTTTCTTTTGCTCCCTTATTTCCTTTGCTACCGATCTTATGCCGGTACAGTAGTATCTTCTTCCTCTTCATGTGTTTTCTTCCGTAAAACAGCCGTTGTTGTGCTGTTTTGCCCGTGCAGCAGGTATCTGCTCCTCTTCAGCGCGTATGGTGTTCTTATGGCAATTGCAGTCTTTCCTTTCCTTTCAGATGTTCTTCCATCACTTTCTTCAGAGCACCTGTTGTTTGCTTTGCTTTGCTTTTTTTCTCTTCTTTTTTCCTTTTTTTTCTCTTTTTTTCATGGTCTGGCTTGTTTTGTTGTGTTTTGGTACCCGGTACGCTCGCACTTTATTTGCTTTACCCGGATGCATTGCGACTGTTTGGTTCACTCTGTTTCACAGTCGTCGTCTGTGACTTCATAATTTGTCTCTGGAATGAAGAATCAGCACAGACACCGGGTGTACTGATGTCGTTGGGTAGAAAGAACGATTTGATGTGAAGACAAGACGTGAAGACAACACACAAAACACGCATCATCTCGTTGGGTATAGTGTACAGAAAGAGCATAAGATGTGAAGATGTGAAGACAACGCACATCCTTTACAGCTGCTGCCGGCTTTTTTGTCGTTTTGTACTTGTAGTTCTTATCATGTTATTTTTTTTCATGGTCTGGCTTGTTCTGTCAAGGACGCGTATATCTTCACGTGGAAAAATACTTTGGGTGGGGGAAACAGCCTTTTTCGGCTTTTTCTAAAGTTTTCCTTTATTCCCTGTCATTGCAGGACAAAAGGTGTCCTTTGGAGGGGGGGACTAAAATTATCATCCCCGGGTGGTTCATGCACTATATTAAGCACGAGTATACGATTCGTTCAGGCCTCTGGGCAGTCATTTTCAGTCGTTTTCACTGCATACAGTAGTGGCAGGGCAGAATGCGAGTGCCTGAGTTTTTGTTTGTCGGTTTTAGTTGATCTTTTACTTGTTCATGCCCCCGATGGTTCCGCTCTGCAGCCGTCCATCGAATATTGGAAAGTCACTATTAATACTACTCTGTACTGCTGATAGCGTTCGGATGTACGAACGTTATATAATTGTTTATTTGTACATATCCCTTCCATGACTAATTACTTATTTGTATCGCTTCCATGACTCTGCCCACCGTGACTTAAAAATCAATCCACTCTATAAAATATAAAACATGATGTGTGGAGTTCATAACAGTCCCATCCTGAGCATCAAACATCGAAGTCAACATCGTCGTCGGAGTCCGGGCTCTCCATCTCCTTATCGCCAAAAACATGTGACTCAACTGAGCCAGGGTCCCAGGCGATGAACGCCTTTAGAGCGTTAGAAAAAAATCCAGGGGGGTTCAATTCTATATGGACGAGGCGTTATCAGCCCGGTGAGAAGGGACGTGAGGAATTTTCTTTGAACAATATTGTCACCTTCAGCCCTATTATTTGCTTGTAGCTACCGCCACCGAGAAATGCGCATCCTTCTGTTTTGTTTCGCTCTCGTACCCGGTACGCTTGCATTTCAGTTTACCGTGATCAATTGCGGTTGTTTTTGGTTTCTCTGTCTAACGACAATCCTGTGACTACAGAATTTATACCAGGTACGTGTCAAGGATGAAGAATCAGCACGGACACTGGTTGTACTGACGTCGTTGGGTAGTCAAAACGGTTTAATGTGAAGACAACACACAATGATGCCAACCGGTCGCCCCGGTGGTCTAATAATAGTGTGTGTGTGTGTTCTTCACATTAAACCGTTCTTCTACTCGTCGACATCCAGCACACCCAGTGTCCGTACTATAGTGGTAACCCTCGGATACTACTAGCGTTGATCCTTGAGTTTGATTCCCACCGTGGTGAGATTTTTATTTATTTTAATAATAATCAACTGCTGAGAACGCCCAGCAGCGTGGGTAGGTACAATTCGACGCGAGTCGACGAGGGATGAAAATGCTGAGTTATTCTCGCGATAAAAATGGGAGAGGGGCCCGCTATGTGAGACCCCGGATGTGAGTTACTACTGGGAGGGAGAGCGAGTAATGCGAGGATAATAAATGCGATGGACACGCGGTCGCAAACAAAAGTTGCAAGCCAGCACACCAGACTTTTTCCAGTAAAACGGAAAGAGGAAATAAAGATTTAGGTCACAAGAAACTAAAATCCAACAGGAAAAGCAATTGGAACGGGTGAGGAAAACAGGACGGCACGACCTGAACGAAAAACAAAACAGATAGCCAGCCGGTACGACCGCCCAGTAGATGACGCCACCCAACCAACATCGGGGGCAGCAACCATTCAGTAGTAGTATTGGGTTTTGGATGACGATACTGCCGCAGGAGTAGGAGCATTTCCGGATGGTCTTCACCTGCGCATTCTTCTTCTGCCGCCAGGGAGTGTTGTCAATACCGTCGTCGCCGCCCCCGTACCGAACACAAGAACAAAGACTAAATGATTACCAGGTGCAGAATAATTAAGCAAGCAGAGACGCAGCAACCAAGCAGATGACACCAACTCAGCCGGCATCGGTGTAGCACCCAAACTCGTTTCCGAATGCAGCTGCTAGCGGGTAAGGAGCATGTGCTGGCTGGTCTGTCCTCTACCATATGCTGTAATGTCGACGGCGGTGTCCATACCGATACCATCGCATCAATAGCCCACAAGGGCGCCCCTAAGGAAAACAGTAAGGGTAAAAGCAACTGGGAAAAATAAACAAGGGGAAGAAAGGGAAAAATGGGATGGAAGGGAAAAGGGGAAAAACGCTTCAGTGAGGACGTCACATGTCACAGATGTGTGTTTCTTCATACTTAACTGATTTCTCCGCTCATATACTGTACCAGTTTCCCCATCAATCACAACCAGTTTCCGTACTGACTACGACGATTGTACTTGGTATATTGTATCTGCTTTTATTCACTTATTTGATTTATCCGCCGGATGGAGAAAAATAACGCCACACGTCCACGTATTTTCATACACGTCGTGTGTCATTTTTCACTACCTGGTGTATCACTTTTTTTTTCTGCTTAAACACCGGGTAAGATCTACCGGTAGAGCGTTGGTGGTGTGTGTGTGTGTGTTCTTCACCGTTCTTCTACTCGTCGACATCCAGCACACCCAGTGTCCGTACTGATTCTTCACCCTAGAAAGATCAGCTCTGTGGTCACAAGCTACGACACAGAGATAATGCATCGTAATGCATTCGACAACGCAGTGTCATGCCCTAGTACTGGGTACGACAGGCACAACATACATACGTCAGCAACAGAAATACATTGGAAGAGAGAAATACGAAATAAACAAAAACAAAAACAAAAACAAAAAGCAAAAACAAAATAAGAAAACAAATAAAAACAAAGATAAAAATAAAACAAAAAATGAAACAAACAAAATGAAGGGGAAATCGAAGAAACAACCCAACCGGAAAGGAGAGCCAAAGCTCGGAAAAGAAACATAATAAAATGAGGTGTACCCACGTCGGGAGAGGCCCTTTCATTCGGAGGTGTTATCTCCGTGCTTGGTCTTACCTTTTACTACCGAAAAAAACCTCCGCTTGTTTTAAGTATGTGGCCGATAGGTTGTTCTAAGTGTAATGCTCTAGAGAACTATTGTACGTTTGTCTGCTTCTCGATTTGGTGTCATGTGGCTTGCCGGTCAAGACTTCCACCCACACGATTGGTACATATTTTGCAGTCGATTGAGGTACGGTATTAAAAATGGTAGGTGGCCCTTTTTAACGGATTATGGTGCGTCGGTCCGGGCGGCAGGGTCCCCTACATACCGACTTTCCTTGACAAATGTGACCCTCTTGAAGTTACTAGCATTCTATGTGGCGTTTTTCAAGCGGGCGACAGTATGGTGATCCCCTTATAAGGGACTTCCCTTGTTGAGTGTTGTGTTCACTGAAGACTACCAAGTTTAAGGGACGTGATCCCTTAAATTGGGGCGTAAACGGTGTGGAGAAATCTAGGTCCCTTATTATACGTACCGCTCGCTTTTTGCGGGGCCCCTTAATCCCTTTGGCACGGCACGTCAGATATGGGCTCAAAATACGTGGAGTTTCGTAGTCTAGGACAATTTTGGGACTTGGAAATGGGCCAGAGGGGACCACCTACTCGCTCGGTGTACCGTCCCCCGTCTCCCGATGTGGAAATTGTTGAATGTTATCTTTTTTTTTCGTTTTTTATTCTCCGGCGGGTGGGGAAAGATACAGCTTAAGCTCACCGCGCTTCCACGTATTTTTATACACGTCGTGTGTCAATTCAACTCAATTATATTCGAAATCCAGCGCTGGCAGGTGTATCCTTCGGTTCCCGTGGTAGCGATAGCTTGAGCTGTCCTGTCCCTATCGGCGGTCCCCGTTACTACTACAGCAACGTGCATCTTTTTTTATGACTGATATTTCGTGTACAATGCCGGGCACTTCTTTTTGTCCATCGGATGGATTGTCTTCGCACTTGTTGCTCCAACCCCCCCCCTTGCCCCCCTTTCGTGTATGTGACAAGAGAACCGGAGTCACATCGTATGATGAAATACGTACCAGGTAGCAGGCATTCCTTTCCGCCCCCTGTTCGACCGACTTAAGTGCAGGCCTTCTTTTCGAACGGTTCATCATTTCCTTCCATCAACTCGCGTAACCTTTGTGTGTACACGCGTTACCAGTAAGCTCTGTCGGCACGTCAATTTTCGCTCGAGAATAATCCTCGGGGAGGGCTAGAACTCGCGAAATCGACATTATATGTGTGTGTGTTCTTCACATTAAACCGTTCTTCTACTCGTCGACATCCAGCACACCCAGTGTCCGTACTGATTCTTCACTCTAGAAAGATCAGCTCTGTGGTCACAAGCTACGACACAGAGATAATGCATCGTAATGCATTCGACAACGCAATGTCATGCCCTAGTACTGGGTACGACAGGCACAACATACCTACGTCAGCAACAGAAATACATTGGAAGAGAGAAATACGAAATAAACAAAAACAAAAACAAAAACAAAAAACAAAAACAAAATAAGAAAACAAATAAAAACAAAGATAAAAATAAAACAAAAATGAAACAAACAAAATGAAGGGGAAATCGAAGAAACAACCCAACCGGAAAGGAGAGCCAAAGCTCGGAAAAGAAACATACCAGGTAATAAAATGAAATAAAATAAAGTAAAGTAAAACCAAAATAAGATAATCCAAACACGAACCAAAAACCTGGACACGCAAGGAGGGAACAAGGGGGAAAATTTTTTTACATTATATGTATGTACATGTCACTGCTATCGTTAATGAGGACACGCACCCAGTAGTACGCGCGATCTCGGAGTATCACACACAGCTTGCAAAGATGAGTTCCGACGAAATCTTGCATCTCGCAGCTGGAGTGTATTTTATTTCTTTTTTTATATGCATGTCATTGATGGTGCAGCAGTTGCGAGGCTTACCACCGAGATGCCTTCTCCGAAATGCTGTGCAGTAGTAACCTCGCTACAACTAGTGCGGGTTGACTAGTGCGAGTTGCCTTCTTATACAGCAGTGCCTGTGAAGTAGCCTGGGTAGATGGGAAGAGCAAGTATTATAGTGGCAGCGTGCGGATTAGTGCCGGTTGCCGCTGTAGTGCCTCTAATGCAGATACCGGCACTATAGAGAGACCACTACTACTGCGTCGAGAAAGCTACTGACTAGACCACCGGGGACGCTGGTAATATGGTAGATGGCCCCTTATGCTTAACCCTGGGACAACCAAACCGGTGCAATACAAGAGACCTCACAATTCTACGCACCGTTTTTGCCCACTTTAAGGGGCCTCGCCGCGCATAGTGGACGCAACACTCACTTGGGGGGCCCAGGTTCCTTAGAAGAGACCACCACACAGTAGTCTTCCGGTTGAAAAACGCCGCATATATTGCTAGAAACCCTTCACAGGGGCCGCGTTTGTTAAGCAGCTTCGGCATATTGGGGGCCCCGCCGCCCTGATGCACTAAGGTCCCTTAAAGGGGGGATATTTCGGTGTATAGGGGATCTTTCTGGCCCGACGCAGTATGATCCTTTAGAAGGGGTCACCTGCTGTATCGGCCATGACGGTAAGGGAAGTACCCTTCGCGTCATATTGTTGCCGATATCATATCTTACCGCCGGTGTGATACTAGGTCAACATATATACCATATGGCTGAGCGTGGAAGGGCAGTAATACTTTCTATTATAAGACACATTGCTGCCACTGCTGCTGTTAGTATTGAACTTCGGCGTTCGGCGTAAATCGTTTCAAATGTGCTCTACTGGTATTATTTTCTGCAGTATTCTTCGTGATGTAGACTTCTCGTGCTCGTGGGGTGGAGTTAATACGTGGTAATTTCCTAAATTCCAAGTCTGGTAAATTCTTCTTCCGTCACTAAGATTAACCTACAGGTTTGCCGTAGTGCCAGGTGTGCCGCTGTGCCAGGCAAGTATTATTTTTTACAGCTCGAAGGTGCGAAGGGTTTTCCCGTCCTGGCTCATGAACTATGACAGCGTGGCGGCCGATTGATGACTGCAGCACTATAATACCTGGTAGTCTACAGCAGCAGCAAGGCGACTTTTTTTTTTTTCTCATGTTGCCATCGTGACGCCTTCTTTCCTCCGCACCGACTGCTGCCTCTCAATGCACCCTGACCCTAGCCTCTCTATGCATACTAACCCTTTCTATCGCGTCGCTCTGTGGTCTCGCCGCGCACTGACGTCGCCGACGCCGACGCGGATATATTTCGATACGGACACATATATGTATATCGATGTAAATCGATATTTTACGTGGATATCAGAATCGGTGTCGATATCGATGTATATCGGTATCGGTGTCGATATGCTATCTACTGCCATCATGGTATCATACTAAAGTATTGTGTCGTACCATCCATGATAAAGGCTGTAGTAAGTTATCATTTTTTTGTTTCTCATCCCGTCCCATGTATTTTCTTGTCACCTTTTCTTTCACTTTCTCCCTCCCTATGGTGGACGTAACTCAGACCCGGGGTCGCTAAGCAGGCTCTTGTCCCCCGTCCCCGCTACGGTACGCGCTTTCATTTTTGTCTCGAGAATGACAAAGCACTGTTCTCTCTCATCGACCCGCGTCGAATTGTGCTTACCCACGCTACAAAGCGCTCTCAGCAGTTGCTATCGCTAGAAAAATAAAATAAAAACTCCATACTTGTATGGAGATTTGAACCCCTGACTCCAACCGTAGCAGTAGTGTTGAAGATTAACCACCAGACCACCGGAGCGACCGATCGATGAGTTTCCTTGATACGCGGTCGCCCAACACTGGCTTGACTCCCCAAGGCTAGTCCCACCTACCCAGACCCTCGGCTCACTATTAAAAACACGAAACACAGTTTATCTCCGATCACAGCACACCACAGATTGCGGCTACGAAAGGTTGGTTTGACTCCCCACTTTTTTTTTCGGCTACAAGACCGATGCTTTTTGCTCGGCTACAAGACCGATGCTTTTTGCTCGGCTACAAGACCGATGCTTTTTGCTCGGCTACAAGACCGATGCTTTTTGCTCGGTTACAAGACCGATGCTTTTTGCTCGGCTACAAGACCGATGCTTTTTGCTCGGCTACAAGATCGATGCTAATGGAAAGCTGATAGTTTGGCCAAAAAGTTTTCAAACTTTTTTGGGGGGTTATTTGCTGAAATATTCCAGGTGACGTCGCTTTGGGGGGGAAAACGATCAAAATGTACCCTCGGGTAATGTTTTTTGGCTCTTTTTTGGTCATGCGGACCAATGGGTCAATCTGTCAATTTTTCATGAAGCCTTGATCAACATGGTCCACCAAACACGATTGGCCTTCGATCTTGAGATGGTGACAACCCATGGTCACTGCTCTTCGTTCCGGCGAGGTCACATGAGTGTAGGTGACAGCGCTGAAGAGCTGCATCTCGATCCATGCCCTAGGGCGTGAGAGGTTGCTTGTGTTGTCCTGTGGGCGTGCGTTGTAAATGCAATTGAGTTAAATCGACACGCGACGTGTATGAACGTACGTGGAATGTGGTGAGCTTAAGCTTCATTTTTTATTTTACCCCATCCGCCGGAGGATAAAAGAAGAAAAAAAAAAAGTCAAATCCTCTAAGCACATAATTCTGTTCTTTTCCTCGTTGGGAGACGATCGTAGAGAGTTTTTTGGCTCAGTTTTCTGCACACCAGCCGCCAAATGTGTTGTGAACAGAAGCCTGATCGGCTCCCGCCACAAATCACCGGCCGTAGAGTGAGCACTTTACACCAAGGGGGGGCCGGAGCCCCTAACGAGCTCGCCACATTCAGAGTTCACCACGTTGTCGTTGATTTCGTCGAACGCGTGTGTGGAGAACACGAAATCACGCCGCGTCTAATCCAAGATCTGCTTGAGGATGATCGCCGCGGGAAATATTTTTTTTGCGCGAAATTGGAAAGTTACACAAAAAAATATTCACCATTGGGCCCATAGGCGACCGTTCACGCAAAGTTTAGCTGGGATCTTGGGGAATTTCAAAGTTTTGGCCTTCCATTGTCATCGGTCTAATCAGACGTTAAATCTCCAAAACAAATAACGGATTTCGCCTAACACGGAGCTCGACTCTCTGGGGAAGGCGTTGGCACGAACACTGGTTGTGCTGGACGTGGATGGGTGATGGGTGGACATATCTGTTTAATGTGAAGGACGCACACCCACCCGCTCACACTGACTCGACTATTGTCGCCTAACCAGATCCTGGACTCACAACACTTGTAGCCCTTTAAAAACCTCAGCACCGTTTCCTTTTTACAAAACTGTTGAGGGTTGTGTGTAAGATGTTTTGTACTTACACACGGGTTAAATGTAACATCTCCCATCACACAGGGCAACAACCCACGGATTGCGTTCCTTTCCTATTCTGCTGTTTTTTACCCTACGTGTTACGGTAACAGTTTCTGCATCCAGAAAAATCGACCGGAATGCCACTACAGCGAGAGGCTTCCCACCGGGCCGCGCGTGGATGGCCGCCAGGACGCCAGCAGGGGTGGAAGGAGCAGCCTGGACAACGCCGCGGCCGCGTTCAACAGGAAACGCCTCCCTACCGGGGCCGGGGATGATGAGGGAATGCCCCCGGGGGTGGTCGTTGCTCGAGCGGCGCAATTACGCGACTGGATGCTCCGCGGAGGTGGGGGCGGGCATGGGGCGGGGCCGCCACCACCGCCAGCGACCTTGAAGCGGTGAGTATCCGGACGGGGGGGGGAGGGGCAGGAGTTTCGTGTCTGGCGTGTTTGTTTTTTGTTTTGTAACTGTGTGGATGCCGGGGGGGGGGTCACATGGTGTGATGTATGGCCATACCCCGTAGGACCATAGTGGTGTGTGGTACGTGGTATGACAATTTTTACCCTCGCACCCGTACCATGCCGCGACAGAGAAGGTCGGGTTTCCACCGACCAGGTAGACTTTGCGTGTACAAAGCGCGAAGCGCCGTGAGGTGTTCAGCGAGTCGCGTGAAGGGGGCGGGGGGGGGGGAGGGTGGGGCATTGTCGATCGTGGGTGACATTCATCTTAGCCTTTCCCTACTGCGAAAACAATGGTACTGTAGGGGTCCCTCAAAAAAGGTGTTGCGAGTAAGGTGATGTCCGATATAAGGCGTTAAAACTCGCTTGGCGCGACTGTGGAATTGCTCTACAGCATTAGTACACTACTCATAACCTGAGTACTACTAGTAACTACTTGTACTATTGCTACTATTAATAGACTGATTAAGGTGGTTTCTCCAATAAGGCGGCCGTATTGCTCTCTATACCACACCACACCACCGCCTCACTGAGGGACCCCACCCCTACTATTGTACTACTGTACTATTAATAACTACTGTATTACTACTGCTGTACTACTGTACGCCTGGATATTAGTTAAATCCCAACAGGAACTTTGCCTCCCGGGACTTCGGCGTAGTACATATTAGTAGCAGTAGTAGTAGTAGTAGTAGTAGTAGTAGTAGCAGTAGTAGTAGTAGTAGTAGTAGTAGTAGTACGAAGTAGTAGTAATAGCACTAGTACTACTAGTACTAGTAATAGTAGCAGTACTATTACGGAGATCTATTGTTAACGGGATGAAATCACACCCACAAAAGGAAAGCATTGCCACCTTTCAGGCCTGCTCTCCTTCGCTACGACTGTGTTCGGTTGAGGCTCGGTATACCTGGTACGACTAGCCAACAAAATAAACGTGACTCATACGCTATTAAACAAAGTCGGGTGCTTTTCGCCCCCTTCGTTGTTCGGTAATAAATCAACAGGGGATCTCCGTAATAGTGCTACCAATACTAGTACTACAAGTAGTAGTAGTAGTGGCTGTAGTGGTAGTAGTAGTAGTAGTAGTAGTAGTAGTAGTAGTAGTAGCATTAGCAGCGGTAGCAGTAGCAGTAGCAGTAATAGCGGTAGTAGCAGTAGTAGCAGTAGTAGTATTAGTAGTATAGTAGTCCTATTAATATAGTGTTACTATACTACTAGTAGTACTAGTAGCAACGGGATTTACCTTCTTGGGGCCCGTGCATAATAGCACATAGCGACACAATCACGCAACCAATACCAATCGAATCGGTCATTGGTCATGAACGATAAGCAATGTAGTACAAACATAATGTGCGCGATCGGAGTATCACACACGGCTTGCAAAGATGAGCTTCGACGAAATCTTCGATCTCATAGCTGGAGTGTATTTTTATTTTTGTAGTATAATGTTATGTTGGGTCCTGACTCATGAAAGTTACTACAAACAGGTGACCGGTCCGGTGTATTACGCAGCTCGCAAAGATGAGTAGCGACCCTAAATTCGTCGAACTCACAGCTGACTTAGTTGCTAGAATAATTTTATAAAATAAGAAATGCGGTCACTTGCATATCATGAGTGCACAGCACACGATAGGTGATGCTACGCGTGTAACATGCAGCTCTTTGCGTTGGAGTCACGCGTTATAGTCACCACCCCCTAAGCTATGCGTTGCAGCCCGTGTAGCTTCGTGTGGCTGGTGCTGCAATCGTCAGTTTTAGTAAAAATATTCTACCAACTAAGTCAGCTGTGAGTTGGACGGATTTAAGGTCGATACTCATCTTTGCAAGCTGCGTACTACACCGGTCGCTCGTCTTTTACTAAGTTTTCATGAGTCGAGAGCTAATATATTATGACATTTTTGTTCTTGAATACTTGATCATGCATGTCTTGAGCGTTAGAAAACAGTGTTATTCGTCAGTTGTTTCCAAGGGGGTTAACTCTAATCTATGCACAAAGCAAAACGGTAAATAGCAACGGTAGATATGTAATAAACCGCCCGTTTTTGTATGTATTTTGTGGTGCCTGGCGGTAGCGCGGATAGGCGGGGGCGGGGAAGGAGGGCGTAGGCGACTGGACTGGCAGATGGATAGACGTGGCTCAGTTGAGCGCCATGGCAATGCCAAAATTATTTTTTGAAGTTGTACAGGCTAACCGTTTGACCGGGTTGTCCCGTTAGATCCGTTGCTGCGTACAATCTAAAAGCTTTCTACCTCTCCCGGGGTGGTGTTGATGTTCTCACATTTGTTATTTTCCCCGAGATCTTGCTCGTGGTAACCGGTATGGGCTATAGCCCATATGCCGGCACTGTCCAGGACACAGGCACTAAATCGGGAAGAGAGTTAACTTACAGAGAGAGTTCCAATCGCGCCAAGATATTTGACCGGGACTCTAGAAAGAAGTGGCACTGTTCAACCGGCACTATTGGTAGCCCTCCAAGCGATCTCGCCAGCACCATAGAGAGCAGTGGCACTATTCAACCGGCACTATTGGTAGCCCTTCAAGCTAACTCACCGGCACTATAGAGAGCAGTGGCACTGTTCAACCGGCACTATTGCCTCCCTCCCTACTCGTACCTGGTGGCAGGGTATCGATTACAGCAACGGATGCGTCAAGTATTCCCACGATTAATAACGGTGCACACGGTGCAAAGACATGTACCTCGCGAGCGCAGCAACATGTTACATTTACGGCTTTGCGCTCACATTTTTAGACGGCTGCTGACACTGCCGAATTTTTCATTGTTTTGGGCGCTATAGCTGCGTCTTCAAAGGCTAAATAAATGGTAGCACTGCTGCTGTTGTTATAAAATATAGACTACAAGCCCGAAGTTCGACGAAAAGGCACGTTTTACGTAGTCGGTATGCTCCATAGTTCCAGCAGGATATTATACCATGGCTCTTCACGGGTCGAATCACTGCTGACGGTTCGGGTCCAGTCGAGTCAAGGTGACCCGACCCGACTCAAGGTGACACGACCCGACCGACCCGACCCGACCCGACCGGTGATATTCGAAAACCTCCGGGCCCATCCCAACCAGGCTCGTGAGGCGTGGAGCGCCTTCTGGCCTGACCCACCTCGACCCGCGAGGTTTCCCGGGTCGGGTCGTAATCCGCGAAAGCTGTGTGACATACCAGTACCTGCGCGCTCACGGTAGAAATGTGATAACCCACATAGAATATTACAAGTACCAACAACGCAGCTTGCAAAGATGAGTGTTGACCCGAAATTCGTCAAACTCAAGGCTGACGTCCTTGAAATATTTTTTTAAAATAACGTACCAGGTACAGATATACGGAACTATTCATTGTTTTGGACGCTAATGTATGCCTCGATCACGAAGGGCTATGTACCAGTATGATACTTAGTAGTAGTACTCCTGTTTTGTGTTCTATGTGGCAAAGGGGTGCGTACCTATTTTTATGCATGGTGTTGTGTGTATTTTCACGCTAAACTGATATTTCTACCCACCCAATATACATCCAGCACAACGGGTGTCCGTGCCGATAGCCCCTAGAGAGGCAAAGCTCTTTGTGGTCGTAAACTCCGAAACAGAGATACCCACTGCAAATGCGGGTGATTTGGCCATTCAATGCCGAACGTAGTGAAGGCGGGGGTGAAACGCGGAACATAAGCCAAAACGAGCACACCAGACTACGTGCCAGGAAGGAGATGCAGTATTATATTCGGAAAAAATCATTCGTTCGTAGTAACAGTATCATTCATATTGGTATTTTACGTGCTCGTTCACGCTACTTAGACGCCTCATAATTCCGAAATGTCCATTGTTTTGGGCGATAAAACTTGGTCTCGAGAAGGTTAATGACTTTGCTGTAAAACAACAATAGTAAATACGCCCGGATTTCAACGAAAATGCGCGTGTTCCGCAATCGGTGTGGCTCACACCTTCAGCAATGTCAGTACCTGGTCAGGCATTGTGGCATGGCATGAGCGTGGGGTTGTGCGGCTGTAGGTTGGGGGCGGTTGGTGCCCTAAAGATCCGACTTTGTTAATGCAGTGCTGTTGTATCTGATCATACAATACGGTGTGTACGCGGCGTGTTTTCGGGTGGTATGGGCGCGTGTGGGCTGGCTGCTCCCCCCAGAAGCTGGTTGATGGCGTGCTTGTGCTCTAGCTGTTGTGGTTGCTGCGCGAGGGCGGTGGGTAGGCGAAGGGGTCGGTCTTGCCACTTCCCCCGTCAAAGGACCCCTACGATACACACCGCGGTATTGCTGTGGAGAAAATCGAAGGACCCGCTTTGGTTCCAACATTAGTACAAAACGGTCATTATATTTCCGTCCAGGCGCTGTAGTATGTGTCCTTCGTCCTACATCATTGTACATTGTGTTGGTTCTTTTTTTCTTGTTTTTTGCTCATACCTTCTGGTATCTTGGCACGTTTCTTTCACTTGATCTGTCCCTGGACGCAACTCAGATCCGGGGTCATTTAAGCAGGCTCTTCTCTCCCCCCTCCCCACTACGGTACGCGCCTTCGTTTTTATCGCGAAAAGGCTCTCCGGCACTTTCTTCCCTCGTCGACTAGTCGACTGTTAACAGCATCAATTTGCGCGTACCCACGCCGCTGGGCACTCACAGCTGTCTTATTTGTTTTTCGTTTTTGCAAATAAGCTTAACCCCTTTACAACTGGAAACCCGTTTTGGGAACCTAATTACTTGGATTTAGTATAGGGAGGGGTTCGGGGGCTCTAAAGGGGTTAACAATACACACCCCACGTGGGATTCGAACCTATAGACCAACTCGAATAATTATGTTGCTGCTGTTAATAGTATGGTAGCATTCGAGGGTAACCACTATTTCTAGACCACCGGGGTGAACGGCTCTAACAATTTGCTGGTGTTACTTGTATGAAAACAAGTATGAGTGCCCCGACGGTCCAGAGTGGTAGTATTACTATTTAATAGTATTGCACAACTCGCTGGGACAGATGGAAATCTACTGTAGATGATATGGATCATCCGCAGCGACAGATGACAATCTAGATCATCTACGGCGACAGATCACGATCTAAGTGATGTACATCGACAGATCACGATCTACATCATGTACGGTAGATCCTATAGCTGCCGCTGTATGGGATGTTGTGCATGATCTGTAAATATATACATGTGGAGTACAGGTCTAACCCCGTAAGAATGTGCTATTAATAGATCGTACAGATCGTACGGCTTCGACCCGGCAACCAATAAGCTATTGATAGACCATACAGATCTTCCTGAACGATCTAGATCGTCAAGCTGGGATCGATCATCTGCCCGACGTGTTTAGTATTGAACCCCTTTGGAACTCGGGTACAGTACAGCACATGGAGTTCCCCAATTAAGCGGTGGTGTACCAGAACATGATAGCCGTCTTGTTGAAAGCCGCCTTGATTAATTCTGGGTTATGGATGCAATTACCCAGTCGCGCCAAACCATTTTGACCGCCTTGTTGGATAGCCCCTACTGTATGGTACTACGGTTACCACTGTTAATAAGTATTTCGACACAAAATTGCGAATGTGGTAGTATCAAGGCATCTGTACGTGGTACGATGGTACTGCTCTACGAACAAGAACCCTGCAAAGATGAGTTTTGATCAGTTGTTCGATCTCACAGCGTAAGTGTCTATTTTTCTTCTTTTTCTTTTATTCCTGAAAAGGTTTTATGATGCACTGACCCCCCGGTTACTGGTGTATGCTGTATGCTGTATGGTGTATGCTGTATTAATAGTGTTTTGTAGAAGTGCGTCTTAAAGTGTAAAGGTGACGACTAAGGACCGAACGTAGCACGAAGTCACTGTCCGTCCGACCTGGCAATGGTTTTGTGTGATAGCGAGGAGTGAGGAGCGAAGGGCAACACGAGCTGGCCGGCCGGCCGGCCGTCCCAGGCAGGCAGGCAGACGGGCTCGTGACTCATCATCGCTCGGTGCGAAGGAATCTTGTACCTCGTCCTTTTCTTCTGCTTGGCTCGCGTAGAAATAACGGTTTTAAAGAACGGGTGAATCGCTTTGGGAATTTTATTTTATATTATACCATGGCTTTTACTCCAGCTCAACCCGTACATATCATACTTCGTAAAAGATTTTACCCTGAGCGACCTACCTTCTCGACAAGCCATATGGTCATGGTCACAGGTCTTCCTTCTCCTCTCACCCCCGGTACTTGCCTTCAATTTTATAGCGCATAGGGTTCAGCATAGCCCACTTTTGAGCTTTTTTATGCTCGTCGATTTGCATGCAATTTCCCGAGACGCGAAAAAAAGTGACTTGTGACTTGATCACAGCATCGACCATATGAACCAATCCGATCAATCCGATTTGCTGCTGCTGGTGTAGCAGATACATGTGTTCGAACGGCAGCGCAAGAACCTGTGAGGCAAGCGTGAGGCATGACGATGCGAACTCGGATTGCCTCGAGTTTTTCCTAGACGCTTTTGATGACATCCCCTGCGTCGCCTATTGGTCCGTATACTATAACCAAGATATAATCAAGTCCCACAAGTGCCAAAACCTTTTTTTATACTTGTACTTCGAAGTATCATAGTATAAAGACCCGAAAACGATGTTTGCGGTGTTTTTGATTATCAACCTGAAACGAAGTGTGTGCAGCAGCACAAGCCGGAGAATGTTGCGCGCGTGTATCGTACACCTGTACCTCCTCCCCTCGCACTTGGGACATGCCAGTATCCTCGACACCCCCCTAGCCCGGGTCGCTTCGGTGGCCGATGCTGTCTGTAATCGTCAAAAAAATCAACACTTTTTTCCTGCGTACGAAGTCCACAAGGGAACTCCACCGACGCTGTTGTGAGGCTCTTTACTTGGAATTTGATTAGAATACATGTTGCAGCGGTGAAAGGGTTTAGTACTACTGTATTAATGTCAAGAATGCAGACTCACACACATTGCTACTGCTACTGCTGCTGTTGCTGCTGTTGCTGCTGCTGTCCTGGTTTTTATTTTTGCTGTTTTTGTTTCTACAGCGCGCGCTTGGGCCCGTCGGCGGCAACCGGGCTGGTGGGCCTGCATGAGAACGCTTACATCGGCGACTTCTTTAGGACGCTGGGATTCTTGCCGCTCACTAACGAGAGGTAAGGAGACGTTCGTAGGAGATGGAGGAGGCGTGTTCCAATAGGGGTAGTACGTTGTCGCCTATCAACTTGTGATTGGCGGGGGGCTCTTCACTAATAGCTGAGGATTTATTAATACCTGGTACGTACCAGGTACCTGGTATTAAACATCAGGGCCTTTCATGGGTCGGATCACCACTCGCGGGTCGGGTCGGCTCGGCTCGGGTCAGGGTGATCCGGCCCGATCCGAGCCGACCCGTGATATTGGAAAACTTTCTGACTCGGCCCGGCCCGGCCCGGCCCGGCCCGACCTGTGAGACTTGGAACGATCTCTTGACGCGCCCCGGCTCGACCCGCGAGTTTTGTTGAATCTCCAGCGGGGCGGGTCAGGACCCATGAAGAGGCCTATTAATGTAATACTATTAATCCAGCAGTAAATAGTAAATATCGCTGGAACAGGATCGAGCAACGAACACTACAGTTCTTCCGGCCCGCAACTTGTTAATCCCTTGTTGTTTTGTTGCTTTGGATTAAGGGATTCATTCGTCGTGCTGTTCGTACGTGTGTTTTTGTCAATGTTTTTTTTCGTTGTAAAATACCTACCGTATAGGAAATGGGACTGCTCTGCATTGGGTTGAAAATTCCTTTTTTGCTGTACTTCAAGGTTTGGGTGCGGTATATACGGTATAATATCATGTAATTGCTCTATTAATATTCAGGAGCCGCAGAAAAGTTAAGCGAAGCCCTACCGCAAGCATGCGCGCTAGGCCACAGAGCTGTCAGTTGGTTGACTTGTAGTTGACTATACCTATACCCTATTATTAATGTTGACACGCTGGTAATATTAACCCCTTTACAACTGGAAACCCGTTTTGGGGGACAAAATTACTTGGATTTAGTATAGGGAGGGGTTCGGGGGCTCCAAAGGGGTCCAGTCGCCGACTTGTTATTTTATTTAAAGGGTGTTTCAGTTATTAATAGTTGCGTACGGTATTGTTGTGCTGATCTCTGAGTTCTGACTATGCAGATGGTGAGTTATTGCGTGTAAGTCGCCAACGAGTTATTAGTTGGCTGGGTGTTACAGGACGTTGCGGTTGGTTTCGTGTGTGCAGCTGGCGAGTTGTGGTGTTTGCAGCTGGAGGGTTGTCGTGTTTGCAGCTGGCGAGCGCGTTTGTGGCTCGACGTGTGGTGTTTCTTGTTTTGAGGGTTAACAAAACAGTACAGCTTTGAGATGAAGGATTGTGGTGCACCAGGTACATGTTTCATGGCTGTAAGCCGGTTAGCTGTCTATTACTCCGCCCTCAAACGAAGTAAGTTGCTACGCATAAGTCGACAATTAGTTGCTAGTTGGCTAGGTACATGAATACTGGTTGCGTTCGGTAGATTTGCGGAGTTGTGCGTGATTGCACCTGGCGGGCGCGTTTGTGGCTCGATGTGTGGCGTGTGTTTTAAAGCACGTAAAAAAAAACTAAAGCTGTGAGATCGAGGATTGTGGTGTTTATGTACTATGTAGTGACTGTGTAGTGACTGTGTAGTGACTGTGTAGTGACTGTAAGTGACTTAGCTGTCGGAGTAATTGCTCCGCGACCAAACGAATACCCAGCCCACGAGCCTTTTCAAGGCTTGTGTTTACGGGGAGATGCTCCAACACAAGCCAGTTGATGTGTATTGACGTAAACCAGTTAGCTGCCTTTTACTCCGCTGTCGAACGAATAACCAGCCCAGGAGCTTTTCGAGGGCTTGTGTTTCCGAGATGCTCGACCGCAAGTCACTTGGTTGAATTTTACTCCGCCACTGAAGCAATAACTACCCGCGGGGCTTTTGCAGGGCGCGCGTGGCTGGGGGGGGTGGGGGGGGAGAAGGTGGCTGAAAATGTTTCTTGGACACTCGCACAGGCAGCAGTACGTGAAACGACAGCACTATCTGTTGTATCACGAGAAGGGTCCTCCAGTAAAAACAGATGAGGCGGTGGCGTGGTATGGTATAGAAAGCATTATGACCGCCTTGTTGGGGGAATCCGCCTTATTCGTTCCGGGCTATGGGTGCCCTTTCCCCCTCGCGCCAAGCAATTTTGACCGCCTTGTATCGGGATACCGCCTTATATAGGGATACCGCACTAATGGGGGACCCTTACTGTATTCAACAAGTTGGGAGGTGGGAAATTTTGGCGAAAAGTTTGGTCGAAACGTCAGAACCTCTTAATACCTTAATGATGAAACTGGGGTATGACTCGCTATGCGTTACGAAACAATTCAAGCCTGGCCCAAAATAAGAATTCCGCGTGCGTACTGAACTATTCTGTAGTTCAAGTTGAAGTTGCTGTTGCGGGTGGCTGGAACGATGAAAGAGGACTGAGCGGGGACTCTCCTCATCTACCCCCCCCCCCCCCCCTCCCTCACTATCCCTATTGCATGGGATTATGTGTGGAATGGGTATTCGAAAATTTGGCCAACCTGAGGTTCGAGCATTGTGATAGAATCCATTTTTGAGAATTTCATATTAATATGTTGATAATTTTATTATTCTGTGTGGTTCCAGTGTGTCGATATAGTTACGTTCCGTATCCAGCACGTTTGGCGTCGCATTGCCGAACGTTTGCTTTTTTTTTCTGCTGCGTTTGCATGTTTAAACTTTGCCTCGTAGTTTGTGACCACAGATCGCTAGTGTCTTAACCCCTTTAGAGCCCCGAACCCCTCCCTATACTAAATCCAAGTAATTTTGTCCCCAAAAACGGGTTTCCAGTTGTAAAGGGGTTAATGAGCTGTGAGATAGGCCGAAAAGGATGTTGAAAGCTGCGTGTGATAATTTCGATCGCGCGTGTATACTAGCTACTGCTGTAGTCTACACCCTCGTGGATGATGTCTAGGATGAAGCATCGGCACGATGACTGGATTTGCTAGATGTCGATGGGTGCCTAGAACGAACGATGTAGTACGAACGGCATATGCCACTCTTCCATAGGCCTCGAATAACCAGTACCCACAACAATGCTACCCTAAAATATCGAACCCGACCTATCCCCCCCCCCCCTTTACGCCATTTATGGTGAAACATTGCTCAGATGAATCACGCCGAAACAAGCCGGAGTATCTCGCAGCTTGCAAAGACCGGCCAGTATCAACCATTAAATTGATCGAACTCACAGCTGGCGTAGTTGAAACAAATTTGTAAGATATACCCGGTGTAATGGCCAAACAAGCCGGAGCATCACGCAGCTTGCGAAGATGAGAATCGGGCCTTGAATGCACCGAACTCACAGCTGTATGATACGTACAAATTGATTTTTTTTCATGACTTATACTGGTACCCGGTAGATAGTATTAAAACATGATGGACTCCATTAAAACCCCACTTTTCAATACCAGGAAACACCATCGCCCCCTGTGGTTTTGTGGTAAACCTCGTATCACCTGGTACAGCAGTATGGGTCCCCCAATAGTGCGGTATCCCGGTATAAGGCGGTATCCCGGTATGAGGCGGTATCCCGGTATGAGGCGGTATCCCGGTATAAGGCGGTATCCCGGTGTAAGGCGGTATCCCGATATAGGGCGGTCAAAATCGCTCGGCGTGACTGGGGCATTGCACTCATGACCCGGATTGAATACGGCGGCTTCCCCCCACCGCCCAATAAGGCGGCCATGTTGCTTCTCTATACCACACCACACCACCGCCTTATACCGTGCTGGCGGGCTCCTACCGTAAAAAGCGTGTGTGCGATACGCACATTTCGACCCAAGTCGACGAGGACGAAAATCCTTGTTGGGCTAATAGTGAAGGCGTGCTCCGTTGTGGGGGGGGAGGTGGGGGCATGCTGTTACCCCGGATCTGAGTATACGAAAAGGCAGGGAGCTGGAGAATAAACTCGAAGATGGGGGAGGGGGGGGGGGGGGCAAATGTTTTTCCACTCTGAATCCTACTGGTTGGTGGGTGGGATACGGACATTATTCCACTCTTGACTCATACGAAGTGTGCGGTATGTTTCGCTGTGGGAGACTGGCGCCAAATGCTACTTGAGGGAGGCGTGTGACCATTTCAATAATACAGAAATGTTGCCGTGTTTTCGTCGCAGCTGATAGGTACCTGGTACAGTGTGGTAGGTGTCACGCTTGTAGGA
This sequence comes from Undaria pinnatifida, assembly GCA_012845835.1. Classification (NCBI taxonomy): domain Eukaryota; class Phaeophyceae; order Laminariales; family Alariaceae; genus Undaria; species Undaria pinnatifida. The sequence continues at coordinate 13,772,644 of JABAKD010000011.1, forward strand.
TATTTAGGATGTTGTATGAGCGACGGTTGTATATACCCGCGACGTTAGGTGTGGTGTTGGTTTGGTTTTGGTTGAGTTTCGTTTAGTCTAGTTTAGTCTAGTTTAGTCTAGTTTAGTCTAGTTCGGTTTTGTTTTCGTTGTAACAGTGGGGAAGGCGGGATAGACCGGAAGGATTAACATTTATCATCGGCGGGGGTGTCGGTGGGCAGGGTAGTCAAGCCGAGCGGGTAGAACGTAAAACATCAGGCATGCCCGAAGCTTTTTGCAGGCGCGAGCCTGGTGCATGTGCTAAAACTGTGTGTATATACACGAACTCTATTTCTTTTTTTCCATTCCTTCTGTTTTCTTTGCTTTTTTTGCTTCGTCTCCCTCCCTTTTCTTATCTCGGATAAGGAGCCTTATATCACCCCCTCCCGTCCCCACTCCGGTGCCTACCTTGTTTTTACCGCGAAAACGGTTCAACATTTTATTCTCTCGTCGACTGTCGTCGATTTTGTCCCATAGGCGTCATGTGTGTGCCTAGTTTTATGGAAAATGTCTACTGGGGGGCGGCTCAAAGGCGCGAAATCGACCTTGTGATGGCAATACGATGATTGTCACCAAACCACCGGGGACGCCGGTTTGGGCATACAGCAATGTTATACCCCCATCAAGACCACCCTATGCCAAGCCAATTAAGACACTTTTGTATGGTCATATATGTTGCTACTGCAACAATGATGCCATGATGCTATACTAATAAAAGAGTTCCAACTTTTTTCGTGACGAGCCGATTTACCTGGTCTAATCTCCCGAAATGCCTTGACCATTTTTGAGCCTCAAAACCCCTCCCGATGCTAATTCCAAGTAAACTGCACCCAAACATGGGTTTCCAGTTGCAAATGGCTTAAACCGGGTGGTCTCAAAACCGGTACACCACTGCTGTAGGTGAAGCGTTGTGCTTGCAACGCGCTGGACATTAGGCGTACCGTACAAAGTCGAAGTAACAGACCGCGGTTTAACCCCTTGAGTGACCGCCGCTTACAGTAAAACTAGTATATTGTGGCCATCCCTTGACACGCCAGACATGATCCTTGACCGCCCCTTACTCTAAAACTAGCATATTGTGGCCATGCCTTGACGCGCCAAACATGGCCCTTGACTGGCCGCCACCTACACGAAGACTATTTTTTGGGCAGAAATCACAACTACCTATTTACCAAGTGTCAAACAACCAGCCGGATTCTTGCTCGGCCAGTCAAAATGAGCATGGAACCGACGCAGACCCGACCAGAGCCCCCTCCCCCCCCCCCCCCCTCCCCCACCGCGTCCGCTGCTGTTCTCCGCCCTCATCAGCATGATCCGCAAGGCTATTGTGACGTCCGTGTTCCGCACAATGCAGCAGCACGATTCAGGGGCGTTTCCGGGGCGAGCGGGTGGAGGCGGCGGGCCCATGGGGGGAGGGTGGTCAGACGGCACCCTAGCTCACACGACGAGCGCGGGCAGATATGCAGAGGTCGAGGCTGATGCTGCGTCGTGCGTGCTGTGGTGTACCGTGGCGCTCGGGTACTTGGTGTGCGGTCGTCCCAGGGAAGCGGTGAGTTTTATCCGTGTGTGAGGCGTCTTGGGCGATGGGGACAGGGGGAGGGGTACGTTGGAGGCGTGTGCGAGACGTGTTGGGTTTTAGGGGATCGGGTAGTGTACGGTCGTCTCAGGAAAGCGGTGGGTTTTTTGCCGCGGCTTGTCTGCCTGCCTGCTTGCCTGCCTGCCTGCCTGCACACGCTGATTTCTGACGGCGTTTTCTTCTTCTTGCTCTAGGTGTTTGATTTTGCTTGATTTTTGTGTTCCTACGACCATGGTTTGTTTTAGTTTTTCGTGAGAGGCTTTCTTCGACCCAAGAGTTGTTGGCGCCTGTCTTATTACCGTAGAATATGAATGTAGGAACAGCAGCAGCAAGTGAGGGAGGTTAGGAGGGGGTACACCAGGGGTCTTCCAATAAGGCGGTATCCCGATGTAAAGCGGTCAAAATCACCCCGGCTCGTTTTTTCCTCTTTTTTAGCATCAGGAATGCGAGGGAAGTGCTACTGCCTATCGTACTGCTGTGCCGCGATTGTTTCCCCTTTGTTAGGCTCGATTTTTTTTGCCATTTCGGCAACCCGAACCTTAGACGAGACGAGGCTGCAGATGTGGTTGAGGGGGGGGGGGGCGGCGGCACTGCGCAAGCTGCTGTTCTGCTGGCGTCGAAAGCGCGCCATAAAATGTTTTTGGTTGTTTTTGTGGAAGCTCGTCGCAAGTTGGGGCTGGTCGGTTCGCCACTGGCGTGGGTTCTCTGCCTTGCGCTGGCGGGTTAACTAACCAAGGGCGCTGTGGCTGTTGTTGTTGTTGTTCTTGTTGTTGTTGTTGTTGTTGTTGTTGTTGTTGTTGTTGTTGTTGTTGTTGTTGTTGTTCTTGTTTTTCTTGTTGTTGTTCTTGTTGTTCTTGTTGTTCTTGTTGTTCTGTTGCCTTTATTGCTAACGGAGAGTGCTTTCTCCGCTGTCGGTATGGTAATTGGTGTTGTTTTGTTTTGTCGTTGTCTCTGAACGACATTGCTCTGACCGCTGTTTTGCTGCGTTTTGTTGATTGTGGAACTATCTGAGAGTGGCCGCTGCTGTTGCCATAGAGTTTTTGTACGATACCTCTTCAACTAACTGACTTAGAGTGCTCTGACCGCGGATGTTTTTTGTTTTGGTTGATGTCGCTTCTGAAACTTACGGAGAGTGCCGTGACCGCCTCCGTTGTTGTCGTTGTTGTTAATGTGTTGCTGATGTCTCCGAAGCTACAGGCGAGTGCTCTACCCGCTAATAGTTTTGCTTCGCTTTCTGTACTATCTGAGAGTGCTCTAACCGTTTTGTCGTTCATGTTTTATGTTCCCTCTGCCGGCTCTGCCTCTGTACACAGGTGGTAGGGTACGTGCAGCTCGCCCACGAGGCGTTGGCGCTCTGCGTCAAGAATGCTTGCGCCGAAACAGCCAGGTGAGACTAGCTCGAGTTTCTACGTAAACGTCTTTTTTTCTGCGTTCACTCGTGTTTCTAAGATAACGTTTTTGTTTGTTGTACGTATATTAATAGTTGAAACTATATACCAGGTGCTCGTTTAGGCTGGTTTTTGTTGCGCTGTTGCCAAGCTTTTTAGCTTTTCCTATGATTGTTTTGAAGAATTCCCCCTCCTCTTTTTAACTTGGCTGCCCATGGGGTTTCAAGCCAACCACATCACGAAGGGGAGGCTTGCACACACGTATTTTTCCATTATTTTAGTTTGCGCCATTCCTATTACCGTAGTGTCCGGAAGATGTGAGGTCGTTGCATGTCCGGACGAATGTGGTTTACGAATTTATGGTGTTGATGGGTTTTTTTTTCTGTACCCGACGAGGAACATACGGAAGCGAGTTGCACCGTGCGGTTGCTGCACCCACGTTTTTTTCGAGAAAATTACTCGGAATTAATGTAGTGCGAAAATAATTGCAGCAGTGAAAGGGTTGCAACTAACGACTTAAGTCGACTGTTGATATTTATAATTGGCTGGCGTTAGTAGTCGACTAAAGTCAGGCGAGCGAAGCGAGTCAAAACAGAATCCCCCTGGCCGAGGGCCCCCGCTGGAGGATCTCGCCGTGGGGATCTCGCTGAAGGCGCCGCCGGAGGCAAGAAGTACGTGATTTAGCACAAATGTACACTCAAAAAGCGTACCAGGTATGATAACTCGGCGAACTTTAGCCCTGGGTGTGATCACGAAACGGGTACGTTTTTGTTTGTTTCGTGATCACACCCAGAGCTAAATTTCGCCGATTTATCATGCGCTTTTTTAGTGTACAAATAAAATGTACCTGTTTCGTGATCACACCCAGAGCTAAAGTTCGCCGATTTTTCATACGCTTTTTGAGTGTACAGTTGTGGTAAGTCGCGTATTTTCTTCCTCCCGCGGCGCCTTCAGCGAGATACCTCCAGCGGTGTTTGTCTCATTTGATCAGACTTAACCGGGATGCACCAGCAATATGCACATGCCGCCCCCATTTGGAGACCTCTCAGTGGTATTACATTGTGTCGTAACGGTCAATACTCGTGCGGCATGCCGTGGTACACCAGTAAAATAACACAAAAAAAACGCGTAGAAAATAGACTGGCATCTCTTGGACGACAGCAGCATAGAACACCATAGATTTTTCATCGTGGGTGGTTCAAGAACGGTTTATAGTCAAGCCAACCCCCCCCCCCCCCCCCCCCCCCCCCCCCCCCGCGGCCGAGGCGGGGCTCCCTGAAGGCGCCGCCGGAGGTTAATGAATAATACTGATACTGGATTTGGCATTGTTTTACACTCGAAAGGTATAGGAACAGTCGGCCACGTTCAGCTCTGGGTTTGATAACAGAACAGGTATACATTTTTTAGTTCGTTTCAGTTGATCATACGTTACAGGGATGCACCATAAATATATAAATGTGGACAAGCGGTCCTCGTTCGGGAGTCTGTCACCGCATTTCGTTGTGTCGTTACGGTCAATACTACCCGTGAGGCATGCAGTAGCACACCACCAGTAAAACGACAAAAAAAAAGCGAGGAAAGTGGATTGGGATCTCTTCGATGACAGGCGACGACAGGAACATGTAGAAGAATATAATGTTTATCGTCGGGAATTCAAGAACAGTTCATAGTGGAGCCTAGGAACTCCCCCCCCCCCCCGTCCCGGCCGTGGAGCGGCCGCTGACACCGCCGCCGGAGGTTAAAAATGCTGGATTTAGCATTATTTTACACTCGAGGTATGGGACAAATCGGCCAAGCTTAGCCCTTGGTGTGACCACGAAACAAGCACATTTTATTTAAAGTTCGTCTCAGTTTATCAGACGTTGTAGGGATGCACCAGAAATGTGGAAATGCCGTCTAAGTTTGGGGACCTCTCGCCGGTATTACGTTGTGTCGTTAGGGCAAGTGCTCGTGCGGCACGTAGTAGCACAACACCAGTACAAGACGAGCACAAACGAAAACGCGGAAAATAGGCTGTAATCTCTTTTACGACAGGAGCATAGGGTATAGATTATTCATCGTCGGCGATTTAAGAACGGTTCGTAGTTGAGCTAGCAAATACCATGTCATGTCATGCCCTCCGTGGTATTAGATGAGTTACCGTTAATATTATTCTTTATAACGAATACACACAAAACCATTATGTGCCCTATCATACAAGTTTTTATTTCTGAGCCATATGGTCTTCGCTGAATAGACACGCAGCTCAGAGCGGGCATCGCTCAAATACCCGAGCCAGAGGCGCTTACCATCCACAGGGCACTAAACATACTATTAATAAGGGGAGAGACGCAGCACTAACGGCACAGTCGATGGCGATCGGTTGATGCGGCATGAGTTGCAGAAGACCTCTCTGTGTGCTCGTAGCGTGGTAGTTCTACTTGGAGACGCCGGGAAATGCGCACCCCGTACCAATCACACCTTCCTACAACCAAGGAAACCCCAATACGAAAAATAGTTGGATAGTTGGCCCCGCCGCAACTAACGATAATACCTACCGGGCGACTTACTATTATAGGTTGGAAGCTCTTGTCTCAATGTCAACCATTGCACGCATCAGACAAATCATAACTACTAGTGTAACCCCATGTCGTAATATAGATTTTACGGGTGGCAGGTAGAACCGCTGATTTGTATGATCTGTAAAAATCCCGGATCATGTTCGCTGGATGGGATCTGTGTGACACGGCTCTTGCGCACATCTTGGCCGCGTGCGATCTTGAACGATACAGGTCTCACTAAACATAGCACAGTGTTGCTAGCGTAGCGTAGCAAGAAGTGGGAGGCATGCTAGGATAGAGGCGCACTTTTTTTTTTTTTTTTCGGAGGCTCCTCACTGAGCTCGATTACCTCTCTCGAAAACAAAAATTGGGGGGAAATGGGGGGAAATGAGAGTGCTACTCGATGAACAGTTGTAGGGCTATGTACGAGGTACCTGGTATTCAACAAGAAATTGTTCCGACGAAAATGGCGAAATTCCAGCAATTTTGGGCTAAGGAGCCGCGTCAATCTTGACACAAATTCAGCCGAAACGGGTATTCTGGGACATAATACGAGGCGTATTGCAAACCCCTACATCTATGCGACCTGAAGCTGTTGAGAACCCTTTTGCGCCCCCCCCCACCCCCCACCCACCCCCTCGAACACTCCGCCCTCTCCTCACTGGTTGTACGACTTACAGGATATACATGATTAACTGGTGCATTCCTTCTAAATCCGTCAGATTTATCCCCTTGAAGGATTGTTATAGTTTCCACGCACATTTTTGAGTTGCCCCGCCCTTCCCCCCCCCCCCACCCCCCCCACCGCTCCCTCTTGTTCAAATCCATGCCCCCACGCCCTGAAAACGCCGCCCTCCCCTCACTGGTTGTTCGACTTACAGGATACACTTGATAAACTGATGCACTTCGTTCCACAGCTGTCAGATTTTGTCCCCCTCAAAAACGAGTTTTATAGTTTCCGCGCACAGACTGACGAACATCACCCTGTTGACCCTGATAGCTACACTGTAGTTGTAAGGGGAGTCGCTGACCTATATCCTTACTGAATACACACAACCCGTAATACACGCAATCGGAGTATCACACGCAGCTTGCAAAGATGAGTTTCGACAAAATCTTCGATCTCACAGCTGGAGTGCTTTTTATTTTTATATTTTTCTGGGGAAAGGAAAGCGCTACTCGATCATGATCAGTTCCATGGCCTAATGAGTACCCCCGCCCCACCCCCCACCCCACCCCCCACCCCGCTTTCGTCCGCCCCTCCCTCCGGCTTGTGTTTGACGTCAACACATTCTTGACATCCCCGGCGCGGTGTCTGGACGATGGTCATGAATGCCTGGTACGCCGACCCGGTGTTTGTACGGTGGCTATGGATGTCTGTTTCCGCAGGGCGGTGACGGCAATGGCGCTCGTACAGAACTTCTTGGGCAACGAGGTACGCCGACATTTTAAAATAATATCGTAGCCGCTTTGAGGCCCACATAGCAAGGGCGCCCATCCGTACTGGTGTTGGTGTTGTTGTTGGTGGTGGTGGTGGTGTTGGTGGTGGTGGTGTAAGGCGGTGGCCCTCTCGGCCTTACTGTCTTACCAAACACCAACAATGAAGCAGGGCACAAACGAACGAGCGAGTGAGCGGACACAGACAGGGGCTGGGTCCGCCTTTCTCTTATTGAACCCATTCATTAGCCACGTGTGGTCATTAGGGATACAATTGTTTGAATTCGTGTGGTTTCATTTTCGCGGTGGAATTTGGGTTTGGGGTATCCCTCCGCTAAGACCACCCGGTTTAAGACTTTCCGGTGGATAAGACCAGAGAAGTGGGGCTTGCGATACTTGTAAGCGTCTACCAGTATCATAGCGTTAGCCCGCAGCAGCACAAGAAGGATCATGCTGCGCCCACCCCGTCCCTTACGAGCCTTTGCATGGCTGTGGCTCGGCGACGAATTTAATGGTTGCTAACCTCCACTGGCCGATGCTGAAATCGTCATTTTTTGGTGAGCATTTACTCGGCCACCTCTATAGCCTGTAAGTAGACGTGTGAAGTCCAACCGACTCACAACGTCAATGTTTGCCGATGAAACGATCACTGGGATTGCGGTGGTGGGGAGTAAACACCACCCCTACCCACCCCTACTCTTGCCCGCCTCCGCCGTTAACTCCTTCATTGTTATTTTCCATGTTTCTTGGGCGCATTGTCGCCCGTTCAGAACTGCACCCACGTTTTTGGGGACACATTACTTGGAATTAATGTGGGTTACATTTTACAGTGGTGAAAGGGTTAGCGGCGACAAGACGTTAATAGCGTCTTTCGTTGTTCTGTTGTTTTTTTTTTCGCGGATTTTTTCCGATTTGTTTGGGCTTGTCTTAACGGTGATGATGGCAGGTTCTGTTCGACAACTATGTGAAAATCGCGGCGGCTATCGTGAAGAGGCTGCCCGTCGAAGACGTCCCCATGGTGAGCTAGGGTGGGAGGCTAGGGTGCCGCTGTTCTCGATCATATGATGTGCATGCTTTGAGTGATGTGTGTGATGTGTGCGTCTTGTGTCGTGTTTGGTTTTGTATGATTTTCGCCCCTGTCGAAGATGTCCCCGCATTGACCGTGAATGGGAGGTCCCCATCCGCTGGATGAAAGAATATAAAATAAAAAATAAAGATCTAGGCTATCGTTTTTCGTATCTTCCGATAATATGGCATGATTTGAATATGCTGGTAAGAGCTTTGTTTAACGGTTTTGTGCGAGGACGCTTTTTTTTTGCCTGTTACAAGATGTCCTCGCGGTAGGCTTAGTTGAGAGGGTAGGCCTCCGCTCTTCTTCGTAGGACGCGATTTGCATGCACACTTGTAACGTCTCATGTAATACCGCTTTTCACGAACGATGGACGTTGTGAGTGATGCGGTGCACTCGTGCTCCCGCGTTAATGCGGTCCCCTTTAGTGCGATGCCCCGGTTTAGTGCCATCCGCTATCTTCCCGTGGGTCGGACGGTGTCAGGGTGACTCGGCCCGACCCGCAATGTTTGAAAACCTTCTGATCCGTCTCCACTCGACCCGTGAGATATCCGACACTTGCTGACCCGACCCGACTCGACCTGCGGATGTTTGATGTACCATGGTACCTCTTAACCCTTAGTTAGGGCCGGGTGATGACCTTGCTCGCCCTATACAGTGCTATTAGTAGTGTTGTGCACCAATCCGGGATAGTGCGGGGTCCCACTTTAGTGCTACTTTAGTGCGGGCATCGTCGTCTGGAAAGGCAAAGACACCGCACCAATGAGGAACCACGACTGTTGCCGTACTCACACAAGTTCGGACTTTGTGAGACTTCCAGCTTCAGTGCCATCGACAACATCATTTTGTTGACACGCCAGTGCGAAAGATCGACCGCGCCGCACAGGCGATTGTGGGGTGAACATCCATGTTTTTCCACCGGGGGGGGGAGGGGGCGGATATATTTATATCTATATATATATATGTATTCGAATCAGTCTCCTTCCTTCATCCGTAGTACTCGGAGCAGGTGCCAACATGCCGTCGCTTGGTGTAAGGTGTTCCCGGCCTCTCCCGTCTTCTCTTCGGTTATCTCGGCGAACCCTATAATTGATGGTGCCTGCCAGAGCGAGGCCCGCTCGTTGTAGTACTGCCTCTGAGGTGGAAACCCCCGGAAGAGATGCTGAGATATTTCCGTGCATCGGTGTTGTGATGATTGAACATATGTGTAGAGTCTGTTTTTCTTTACCCTTGTGGGAGTTGATTGTATATTGATCATAGTATACGGGCCCAAAAAGCGACGAGCCAGCGCGATCTCAGCAAAAACGTCTAGGAAAAGCTTGAGGCAATCCGAGTGTCGTGTCGCCATGCCTCACGCTTTGCTTGCCTCACGGTTATCACCGCTTCCTGCGTTGCGTTTCAACACGTTTCCTGCAGCAGCGGCTCGGGTTGCTTCATGCGGCCGATGCTTTAATCGGCATTTTTTTTTTCCGTGAATTTTTTGGTGTTAAGTCCCAGCAAAGAGAATGTTAATATTAACCGTTTTGGAGGTGCTCTATCGTTTTTGGCGACACACTACTTGGAATTAGTGTGGGACTCTTTTTTGCAGTTCTAAAGGGTTATTCGCTTCAGAACTGCACCCGTGTTTTTGACGCTACAGTATGATACGTATGATACGGGTCCCCCAGTAAAGGCGGTGGTGTGGTATGGTATAGAAAGCAATATGGCCGCCTCATTGGGGAAGCCGCCTTATTCAATATTCAATCCGGGTTATGAGTGCGATTCCTCTGTCGCTCCAAGCGAGCTTTGACGCCTTATATCGAGATACCGCCTTATATAGGGACACCGCCTTGTATAGGGATACCGCACTGTTGGCGGACCCCTACTGCTGTAGTCGGTAGTAAATTAGTGTTGGCTCGTTTTGGCAGCAGTGTTTGGGGTGAAGGAACGCGGTCACTATGATAACGTGTATCCCCATATACTTTAATACCTCGTAGAATTGTGACTTGCAACAAAAAAAATGCACCCCTAGCGGTGTCTCTAAAGCCATGCACCCCTATTTAATACAATATTGCTACTACTGTTTTTAAATAGCAGTATGCCGATACTGAGTGTACCTGGTACCAGGTCCCAACCCAACCCAACCATAAGCCTAAGGCGTACCAGATAACTTATGACAGTCCCAAAATAATACGGCGTGGGATTAGGGTGTGTGCATAAAATACACTATTTTGGGTAGGGATGCATGACTCATATGGCTTATGGCTTATGGCTTATATACTTAGGGTTAGGCGTAGGGTTAGGGGTACGATTAGGGGTAGGGGTAGGGGTAGGATTAGATAGGGGTTTACCAGCGTATATATTTTTTGCACTGAATCGGCTGGCTTGATACTAATAGTCGCCGACATATTAATGATTATTATCAGCTTCGACTTCGGTATGTGGTTGGCTTGAAATACTGGGCGGGTGGTAAGGGGGGGGGTGTCTCTTGTAGTAGGGGGGACACAACTCTCGTCAAAACTAAAGAAAAAACAATTATTAATAACCACCGCGCAAGTAACCCGGCAAATAACACCGACTGTGACTATTAATACTCGTACATGGCTTACCAGGCACCAGGTAGTCTACAAGGTTTCCCTCGGGGATGTATGGTTGGTTGGTTGGCTTCAAATCCCGCGAGTGTCGCGGGTTAACGCCGTTACAGCTGGAAAGCCGTTTTGGGAAAAAAAATACTTGGATTTAGCATGGGGAGGGGTTTGGGGGCTCTGAAGGGGTTAAACAAGGGAATAGAACTCGCATAACCACTGACGGAAGGATAATTAGCCACCAACAAGGTGACTAACGCCGACAAGCCGTATTAATACTTGGTCATAGTACTAAATATTATAGCCCATACGAGCTTAAGGCTTAGTCTACAGGGCTTTCCTTCGGGGCGTTGGCTTCAAATGCCGCGAATTTCGCGAGTTGAAAAGGGGGACGAACCTGGTGTAAAAATAGAAGACAAAACAATAGGCCATCGCGCAAGTAACCCGGAAACTAACGCCGACTATAGTTAAATAATAGCACAAACGGATTTATGGCTCAAATCTACAAGGTTCCCCTGCGGGATGTTGGCTTCAAATCCCGAGGGGGGGTGACGCAAGCTGAAAAGAGGGAGAAAACGCGTGTGAAAACTAGAGGAGTAACAATTAGCCACCGCGCAAGTAACATATTATTGACAAGGGTATACACGCACACCCACCCCGTAACACGCGCGATCGAAGTATCACTGGTCACACGCAGCTTGCAAAGCTGAGTTTTGACCCAAAAACCTTTTTGGTCGATCTCACAGCTGTAGTGTATGTTTTCATTTTTTTTCGTTATTATATAATGCAGTAGTAGCCCAAACGAGTTTATAGTTCGTCTACAGCAGTTAGTTGCTCGCAATGATGTTGTGGACTTGTGTGTCTGTTCACCTGACTGGCGCGTTTTATGGACGTGTGGTGTTAATAGCTATCAAAGTGTTAAAACTAGGAGAAAGAAAAAAGTCGGTTAGTCGGCTAGTTGGTTTTTACTCCCGCCACCCGATTATTACCCACAGTAGCATATTAAAATGAAGTAAGTCGGTTATGAATAGTTGGTTTTTCACTCCACCCCAAGTATATCTACAGGTGATAAGTACAGTAACAACTCGCAGTCCTATACCAGGTATACAATTTTCCGTTGGCGTCTGTTTTATATTTCTGGCATTTTTCTCGATTCTCGCAGGCAGGACATGTCTAACATATTGCTGTTGTTCAAAGCGTTTCGTACCTTGCTGGTATCATGTATTTAGTTACTCATTTTGTCTCGTGTATTCTAACTTTGTTTTTTTCATGTATTCGTGTATTTTTTTCGGTGCCTGCAGGACTTGACGAACACCCTGCTGTTCTTCAAGGCGTGCGACATGTTCGTCGGCAACTTCCGCTTCGGGAGTGGGCCTGTGCGCGAGACGATGGAGGCTATGGCTAGCGAGCAAAACGCTACCCTCCCCAAAAAGGTATCCTAACCTCTCGCAAGTAATCCTACTACTACTAGTAGTAGTGGTGGTAGCAGTAGTAGTACTAGTAGTAGTACTATTAATAGTAGTAGTACTAGTAGTACCAGTAGTAGTAGTGGTACTACTAGATTAACTAGTACTAGTAGTACTAGTATTAGTAGTAGATGCTACTGTGGTAGTAGATGCTAGTAGTATGATAGTTACTAGTAGATGCTACTGTAGTAGTAGATGCTAGTAGTATGATGGAGCCGGTGCCCCCGGTGGTTTAACGGCAAACCTCGAACACTACTAACGTCGAGTCAGGGGTTCCATTCTCGGTATGGTATGGAGATTTGCATTTTCTAGAGACACGGACTGCCGAGAGAGCTTTGCAGTGTGGGTAAGCACAATTCGACGCGAGTCGACGAGGGAAGAAAAAAGTGTTGAATTATTTTTGAGAGAAGAATGATAAAAATGATGAAAATGATGAAGACGAAGGCGCGTGCCGTGGTAGTGAGGGGGGAAGAAGAGCCTGGTTAGACCCTGGGTCTGAGTTACTCACGTCTAAGGAGTTAGAGGAGAAAAACATGTGCGAAAATAATAGATGGGATGAGAAAGAAAAAATACACGAAGAAGTGTAGTATAGTCCACCCACCCATCCATCCATCCACTCATGTCTATCATCTCCCTCTCTCCCGCTCGCGGTCGTCCATACACCCACCCACCCAGTAACAAACCCACCAACAAACCCACCCGTTCATCTCTAACTCTCCCTCCCGCTCCGTTCCACCCCTCCTCCCCGCCTCCCACCACCCCTGGCAGAGGCCGACGATCCTCGCTCAGCAAGACCTCTGCCGGTGGATGCTGGAGACAGACACTCGCCTGGGAGCGTGCTTCAACCAGGACATGTTTGACGCTAACGTGTTTGACGTTAATGGCGAGTGCGTCTCAACCCCCATGTCCTGCGCTCATCAGGACAAGGCCACGCCCTATGTCCCGGGCACGAACGTAGTCTACGATGACTCCCAGGGAAGAGGGGGGTTCGGCTCGGATGGGACGGACACGAGGATCGAGAGGCTTGGCCCGTTCGTGGAAGAAGAGGAGGAGGATGGGGGCATTATGGGTGGGGAGCCGCCCCCCCCCGGGAAGATGAGCAGGGTGTTCGCGGCCGAGACGGTGGGCGACTACGACATGTTGGACCGGGCCATAAGCATGTGAGAAGAGTTTTTTGGTCCAGGGCTTTCAATGGGTCATGACGCGACCGTCAGGACGTTTCTGTACTCTGGCGGGTCGAGTCCGGTCGGCCGAGAGGTCTCACGGGTCGGGCCGGGTCACTGACCCGGCCCGACCTCACCCTGACCCGGCCCGACGCGTGCAAGAGTGGCCCGACCCGCGAGAAGCGTTATTTTTTTCCAGCACAGCATGCGTTTTAGACGCTCATAGACTATTCTGCCGGTATAAACGTGACCGCGTGAGAGCTGGTTCCGCAAAGTTGGCGCACAGGACGAAATATGCAGACGGGAGTGGGGGACAAAGTGTAAATCGAGGAAACATGGAATTGTCGCGCCTGATTCTTCCGATTGTTTTTCGGTTGAAAGCTTACCAAGCAAAAAGCGGTTGAACCTGTTTCTTGGATTTGATAATAACGCCTCCTATCCGAGTTTTTGCGTATTCGAAAATACTATGCGGTACCCACCTCTAGTCATGACATTGGTTTCTTTTTGCTGCCTCTTTTTATTTGACGCCCTTTTCTGTTTTTATTTTTTGCTGTGCCTATCCCTTCCCCATCCTCACCCTCACCCTCACCCTTTTTTGTTGCCCGCCCCTACGGTCTGGTGCGGCTGATGATCCCTCGCTTTGTTCAGCTCGCCCCTCCCCATGAATCATGCCTGGCTGTTCCTTCCTTCCGCCGCCTCTCATGTTTTTTCCTCCGTTTTTCTGTCCCCGCCCCCGCCCCCGCCCCCCCTTCCAGTAGCCGCTGCGATGTGATCAACCCACAAATCGTACCAGATACAGTACCAAATAAAGTGCGATTGTTGAGGTGGTAGGCACACTTTTCTCGGTTTTCCCAAAAAAGCGGCGAAGCCGCGCTCGTGTGGGAGCCTTGTTGGCCTTGGCCTGGGTTAGGGTTGGGTAGTTGGCTCGACGCCCTCTCGCGATTTGTTGAAAAACACACACAAGAACAAAACTAAAAGTTAAATTACCTCATGAATTGAAATGTATTTGGCACATTATCTGGTATGGATTGTGGTTCAAAGTCCGGTAAAGACGCCGCCCCCCTCCTATTCCTCCTATCCATCCTATTAATAGTGTTTTCCCCCTCGTTACTATGGTTTGGTTCGATTGTTGAAGTCCCGCTTGTCCATCTCGGCCCGTCCTAAGTTTCTTTTTTGGTTGTCCCTATAATCCCCTCCCTTCCCCCTCCTATCCTGCCTCCGTTTTTTGCTCCAGCTGTTGCCGTTTGGTTTTCGGTTGTTGTATTTTTGCCTGTGCGTGCAGCCCCTCCCCGCGTGTACTTTAGTTGTCCCCACCCCCTTCCGTCATATGATGCCACTCCCTCTACTGACTGCTGTTTTTTCCCCGCTCTTTGCGTTGGGTTTGGCTCCGTTTTCTTTACATCCCGCTTGTTCGCTCAGCCCATTCCCTCGTGTCTTCTTTTTTTGTTGTTGCTGTTGCTGTCCTCACTTTGCTTTGCCCCGCTGCTGTTGTTTGGTTCGTTTTTTTTTTTCAAGCCCCGAGGTGAGAGGTGGCGCGGGCGAGCTGTACATCAGGAGCATCGCGGCGTACATCGACATGGTCGAGGGGAACATCTCTGAGGCCTACGAGCACATGGTTCGCGGAGCGGAGGTCATGATCGCGAACCCCGGCATCTGCAGACTGTCCGCATGGTGGGTTGGGTGCTGGTTGGGTCGTTCATACCGTATAAGGGTCTCGTAGCGGACCATTATAATATCTTGACGATAAGACGTGACATTTTCGCCAATCGTGATATTTTGTCACGAACCATGTGTCATCGAAAGTTTTGAAGAAATACTTGTATCCTTAGAAGCTGAATGTCGCGACTCGCTGTCATTTTTTTTTACTCGATATTTTAGCAAACGTGGTACAATGCCAAATACAAATACGATATCGCCAATCGTAGTTTTTTTTTGTTCGTTACGAATTAACCTAATAGCACTCAAGAAAACATCGCTCGTGGGATGAAAATACCAGGGCATTTCACGGGTCATGACCCGACCCGCGGGTCGGATACGGAATACTTCAAACTGTCGCGGGTCGAGTCGGGTCGGATCAGGAGGTGCTCGAAATTTCACGGGACGGGTCAGGGGTTTGTCAAAACTCACGGGTCGGGTCGGGTCAGGCCGACCAGAAACCGACACGAACCGCGAGAAGCGACCCGTGAAAAGACAAACACCCGACCCGATTCGTAAAAGTACGTTTTACACCCCGTTAGGATAGATTTCCGAGGGGGTCGGGCTGGTTACTGTTGCATGATTTCAAGGGCCAGGAGACGCTTCCTGATGGGATGAAGGCATAGGCCTAAGACTCAACCAAATCAGCTATCCCTAACCCCAGCCCTGGCCCCAGCCTGGAGTCAAATGCGCGTCGTACTTGACCACTTTTAGAGCCCCCGGATCCCTCCCTATACTAACTTGGAGTAAATTTGTCGAAAAAAAGGGTTTCCAGGTGTAAAAGGCGTTAAATCCGAATTGCGGACCACGTTTTTTGCCTCCCTGGCCAACGATGAGTTAGTAAAATTGTCCCAGAAAATTCCGCCGGAAGGTGTCTCTCTTCCCGCCTAACATACTTACCGTACAGGTGCACCAGCCATTGTTGTTTCTTAGGCTTCTCGCTTGAGTAGTTATGTATCCCACCCCAAAAAATGCTTTTGACAAGAAAAAAATGCGAGTGCAACCCGCTGAAATATGTTATGGTGTCCTGTTGATAGTCCTATTCATACGGATAAAACGAATAAAAAAATGAGGGAAAAAAAGGGGGGGGGGGGGATTACATTCCAGTAACATGAGGTTGAGGACTCGAGATTTTTTTTCTTTCTTCTTTGTAGCCAAAAGTAAACTACCTCTATCGTATAGTAGCAGGCGTCTCCCCTACACTACCCTACCCTACCCTCCCTCCCTCCCACCCTCCCTCACTCACTCACTCACTCACTCACTCACTCCCCCCCTCCTTCCCTTCCCTTTCACTCTTTTGTATCAGGGGACACCTGGCTCACTGCACTCTGGCCATCCTGGCGGTGACGGGGGACTACGAGAACTACGCCAAGCTGCGACTGGCGTACAACAGCATAGCCGACAGCCCCGGAATGGAGAGGGCTCCCCCTTGGGAAGAGTGGACTGGCATGCGCCCTATGTGCGGGACTGTCTTCTGCAGGTGAGGGTGTAACCTTAACCCTCAGTGTGGTCGACCTGCTGCGATGCGGCTCTTCCGAGGAAGTGCAGTACATTGGTTTGCGGTGCTTGGCGTACACATGTTTTCCTCGGTCGCGTTTTTCGTTGTTTTTCTTGTCATTCCTTCTTTTCTTTGGAATAGTTTTTGCTTGTTTTAATTTATATTCCTTGTGTCTATCATTTCGTTTTTTCCTATTTTCTTACCTGGTAGTTTTGTTATTGCATCGGCCTTTCGACTTCGTTCTGCCCTTTTCGTAAAATGTTAAATTTGTTGTTTACTCCTGCGCTATATTTTGTGTTTTTTTTTGTTGTTTCTAAAAGAAAGTCGCCCACCGCTTACATGCCTACCTTCCTCCCGTGACCCCCCCCCCCCCCCTCCCTGTCACCACACCCACCCACAGGTCCATCTACGCCTTCTTTATGACGACAAATCGAGACGTCTCGCCGGCCACCTCCCCCAAAGCTTCCAGCAAACCCGGGGACAAGGTTCCCGTGTCCCCTCGCGACGACGACGCCGACTCCAACGTGTACCAGTCGTCGGATGATTCGTGGGCAAGCGGAACCTTCACCAAGACGGCGCCGATTGCAACCGTATCCCGGCCGGAGGTTATCCAAAGGAGGGTAACTATGGAAGAAGCTCTGTCTCGCTCTCCAGGGGGGTTGGGAGGAGGTTACCCAGAGAACTCCACCACCTCTCCCCCCACGGTGTTCGCGAAGACGCGGAGCATCCCGGCGGGGTTCCCGGAGAAGCCCAACAACCCGAGGCGTTATACGGAGACGACCGGCGTCCCGCCAAGCGTCCCGGGACGCTACTCAGAGACACCTAGCACCCCCCAAGGTTATCCAGAGAAAGCCAGCAACCTCGGGAGTTACACGCAGGCGTCTACCTCCACCCCGGGGCGTTATGCGGAAACCCCCAGCGTCCCGAAAGAGACGTCCAGCCGTTCCGAGAGCTATGCAGGGACGACGATCCGCAGTGTCCCCGAAACGTACCCAGAGAAGATGGGCAGCAACGTGACTCTGGCGAGCTATTCAGCGGCGCCGAGCGTCAGCGTCCCACCCAGCGTCAGCGTCCCACCCAGCGCCAGCGTCCCACGCAGCGCCAGCGTCCCACCCAGCGTCAGCGTCCCACCCAGCGTCAGCGTCCCACCCAGCGTCAGCGTCCCTCCTAGCGTCAGCGTCTCACCCAGCGTCAGCGTTCCGTTCGGCGTCGCCCATGTTGGGTACAAGGAGAAGGCTAGCGTCGCCAGCATCGCGGGGATTTACCCGGCCACCTCGAGCTCTCCTGGAGTTTATTCCGCGACGCCGAGCATCCCGGGAGTTTATCCGAAGACTTCGAGCTCGCCCGCAGTGTGTGCGGCCGCGCCCAGCACCAACCCGGGGGGCTACACGGAAACGCCCAATATTCCCGGGCGGTACTCGGAGACGCCCAGCAGCAGCTCACGCTATTCCGAGACTCCCAGCAACAACGCTGGCGGTTATCCGGAAAAGAACACTAACCGTGGAGGAGGTTATCCGGAAGCGCCCAGCGTTCCAGGGCGTTACTCGGAGCCCCCTAGCATCCTCGGGGGGTATCCCGTCATGCCACCCATCCCGGGGCGGTACTCGGAAACCCCGAGCAACCCCGGAAGCTATTCGGAAAAGACGAGCAACTCTGGCAGCTACTCGGAGACGCCCAGCATTTCGACGAGCTGTTCCGAGACGCCCAGCAATGCAGGGAGCTATTCGGAGACGGTTGCGGTAGCTGGAGTCACCGGCGGCGACCCCTCAAATCAGATTTTCCATTTCGGGCGCGCTTATGGGGATAGTGGTAATGGTCTCGGAGTTGGACCCGTGGGGCTTGTTGCGGGCGGTTGGGGGTCGAGGGTGGAGAAGGTTGGGGGGGCTCCCACGTTTGAGACTAACACTGGCGCGGTTTCTGATGCTGCTTCTCTTTCTGACGGGGCTACGAGCCCAGGAAGTAGTGGTATGGGGTCTAGTTTTCATTCGGTGGAGGGGGGACTAGGAGGGGAGGGGGGGAGGGGGCACCGCAAGGGCAGCAGTGCCAGTTTCGACGCTAGCTTTGACGCGGAACCTTGCTCTGATGCCGCTGCAGCCGCCGCGGCTATCGCAAAGCGCGTGGGAAGGGACTCGAAGGTGGATGGGGAGATGGCGGACACGCAGCAGCCGTTCCCGCCACCCTCTCCGACCGCGGCGGGCGGTGCTGAGGGAGGGTTTGGAATGTTAGACTTTCCTGACCTGGGAAGGGGGAAGGAGGACCATCTTTTGGATGCGGTGGACATGCTGTTCCGTGACGCGGGATTTGAAGGGTTTGGCGAAGGAGAAGGGGGTGACATGCTAACGCTGTTTTGAGGTGTTTCGGGAGGTTGGGGTGGGGTTTGATTTTTAAAAGGGTTTGGAGGGGGGGTAAGGGAGGTGTTCCGGGGGGTTGGGGGTGGTTTGGAGGGGTAGGGGTGGGTTAGAAGAGGGTTCTCGGGACGCGGACGAATTGGAAGAACCTCCGCCGTTGACGAGCTGTGTTTTTAATAATTTAGACGTTATATATCGTGTTTTCATGCGTTACAGTCGTTGTCGAAAAGCCTCGATTCGCATCTCTGTCGCATGCGTCGAAAATAAATGGGAAAACACGTTTTACTTTTTGTGTATTGAAAAGAAAAAAAGGGTGTATCTTTTTTTTTCTCACGGTATCGAAAGGGGGAAAAAAAGGTATTTGTTTTTGATTTTTCACAGTATCGAACAGGAAAAAAAAAACATTTTTTGGATTTTTTTTTCTGCCGTTCATCCGTGAGTGGAAGGTTAGTTTTGGCCGGCATTCGGCTAGAGGACAAGAGAGTTGCCAGCGGGAAGACTAAGCGCGGCGGCTGTGACTACGACGTGCGGAGAGGGGGAGAGAGAGGGCCTGTCGCCATTTTAGGCAGTGACGAAAGAAAAACATGCTGCCGGTGGTGAAAAACCCTAATGCCGAGGCTATAAACCACACCGCCAGTGTTTTTGATCGATGCTGGTCCAGTTGAGGAAGAAGAACGGGGACGAGACAGTGCTGTGCTCCCTATACTGCCGGTTGAATAGTGCCTATGACCGGTATAGTGCCGATGAAATCACGTGGCACGACCGGAACCCGCTATACTACAGTGGAAGCAGTATCGGTATTATACCCAATAGTGCCGGTGTCCGGTATAATGCCGTATTGTTTACAATCCTGTCCTATATTAGTAGTGCGCACGCCATGTGGCCCTTCCTGTGCTGTGCGTTATTCGCAAGTGTCCGGGCGTGTCCCTTCAAATGGGGAAGTCTTGGACCCATGCTGCGTGTATTTTTTTTTTTTTCATTTAGTTGTTTTCTTTGTATTTTTGCGTTTTGGTTCTTTCAACTTTTTGTATTTGCGTGTAGTTATTTCTACCTTGTTCTCTTTTTTTGCAATTGCAGCATTTTTTTCATTTAGTTGTCCGTTGTTGTTTTTGTTTTTGCGTTGTTTTGCATTTAGCTATTTCTTTTCTTCGTTTTCGGTTGTCGATTTTTTTCTTTGCTTTTTTAGGTTTTTCGTTTTATATATTTTGATTTCGTACCCCACTTTTTTTTTTCCCTGCGTATCATTTTCGAAGGGTTTTAAGTCCAACCGCGGCGGTGGCGGCTCCAGTTTTTTTTTTAGAAAAACATTGCATGAAGTTTTGCATCTATTGTCGTTGCACTCGGCTGTATGCAAAAACAAACAACGGCTGGATTTTTTCTATTTAGCACGGGATTCATGCGGTATGATGACGTGTTGTTATGTCGATGCCCCGCGACACAAACAGCAAGTAGCCTTTTTTCCTTTGGAGTTTTTGTCTGGAATAGAAGTTTTTTTTTTTTTCAGGGGGGGGGGCAAGGGAAGGGCTTTTTATCTACTGGTACATCTGGCGCCTGGTATATTGGTGTGTTTTGCATTCATGAAGCGGAAGAGATCTTCCGTGAAATGCGTGTGTCAATACATTCGTACATCGTCGGTCGATGGCACAGAAAGCAAAAACAAACACCTACTAGTATTTTTTACGAGTGGAGTGATTTTGCGAGTTACCCGCGTATACGTTCGTGGATGGAAGTAGATCTCAACAATAGATGCGTAGCAGTCGTCGAAGACTACTTGAATAGTAGGTGGCACGGTCTTCTAAAAAAGCCGAGTTTTTTTTGGTGTTTTCCCCTTTTTTTGTGGCTTTGATGGGGCCAAGGACGGTGCTAGAACCACTATGATATATTATTTGGTAGGTGTTTGCCTGAAGCGCAGGTAAATACATATCTATAGGTAGGTATATCCCCACCCTATGTTACAGTAATGGATGAAGGATTTGGGACGAAACACAATACGTACTGTATATATTGGCGGCTAAAGGGTGTTTTTTATCTTTTGTGCCATGTTCTTTGCAGGGCACAAGCGACCGAAAAAAAGTGTATAGTATGATGATGGCACTAGGACGGCGCGGTGTCGGAGCTTGAAAGGCGGAAGTGGGACGAGGTTTTAAGAGCCTAACCGCGGAACGTTTTGTGCACCCTAGGTGCATTCATTCTTACATCTTCAACTTCAAGGCACTACGAATAGTAATCCTGTTGGTCAAAAGTAAGCAGTGGGGTCACTGAGGGCATCAATAAATCGGCACGCAAGGAGATCGGGCTACTCGTACCGGCGCAGTCAGTAGGCCGGGCTACTCGTAGTCAATGCAGTCAGTAAATACGCGCACTATAAGTACGTGTGTTAGGTTTTTGCTGAGCAGCGACTTTTGTTGCTGTTGATAGTTACTAACCCCCGTATACTTTACTGCCCCCAATTCTGGGAGTAACCTACTTGGGATCAGACTGGGATACTTCTTGCAGGAGTTCCGTTAGCTCTGCACCTCAAATTGGGGAATAAACTACTAGGATCAAGACTAAGATAGGTTTCGCAGGAGCTACGGCAGCACTGCACTCCAAGTTTGGGAACAGGTTTCTAGGGTTAAGACTAGGATAGGTTTCGCAGGAGCTACCTCAGCCCTGCACTCAAAAAATTGGGAACAGGTTTCTAGGATTATAAGACTAGGACAGGTTTTGCAGTGGTTACATAAGCACTGCGCCCACGTTTGGGTACGAACTACTAGGATTAAAAGACTAGGATAGCTTTTTGCAGTGGGATAAGGGTTGCGCGGCATTCAACGGCACTACTAGTAGAGGTAATGATACTGCCCATACTTGCTTGGTATTGTCATTACGTTATTACAGCGGTACTCCTAGCAGGTAAAACGTGAACTACAAGAGTAAGAAGAGCTGCGGCTCACACCCTCCATCGACTAAGGTGCTGGTTTATATTATTTTGTGTTGTTGGGATGCCTTCAAATGAAAACAACCCGGTTCGGTTCGACATATTTCTACCCCCAGTTTACCCGGTATCATACTTTGCTTGTGGGAGCCTAGATCTTAATTTCTACCGTCTGGTACGATTTGTTTTGGTATCTCATGAGCAATTGCCCAGCGAGATTTCATTACGGCAGCAGTAAAAGTACCCAGTGCCGTAAGCGCTGTTCATGTAGGAGGCCTCTCGTTGGGGCTCGGCGATGCTAATATATAAAATACGTGCTATGGGGGGGGATAATGAAGTGTCTGTCTACGAGGTCGTGGGTACAATATCGTCATGATGGAATCATATGCTTGTTTTTGAGTCATGTGGCGCAATTTTTTGTTGTTATTCATCCACGGCGGGTTTTTATTATCGCTCGTTTTTTTTTTGTTCGCCTGACGCAGTTCTCTTTTTCTCAACCTGATCGAGAAAGGGTGCTCTACAGACTGGCATGCGCCGATTTACTCCTTGTTACGATACGTTCATCAGTCTGAAGTGCCGAAATGCCTCATATAGCCTCCGCGCTGACTGGTGTTTCCCGATGTAAAAGGGGACGGATTGTGTCTTCATGGCGGTTTACATTCTTACATCATCGTGAGAGCTGCAGACAACCGATTCCGCTTCAGACCGGAATCTGTCTACAGTTTCCAGAAGCAGACGATTCGTCGCTAGCTCGTGCCGCTTATTTCGTCGGACCTCTGCCAACTAGTGTTCCCAGGTGACCGAGGGTCTCTGAATCGACATCTCCCCGTTAACTGGGGGCTCTATAGATCGAGTTCATCAACGTCAAAACGGTATTCTGCTGGGTTCTCCAGTAACGAAACTCCCAAGTTTAGCGAGATCCTGGAGCGGAAGTCCCCAGTTTACTGTCGTCTCTAGACCGGAATTCTTCATGTTTCTGGGGTCTCTACTAGCACGAAGCCAGTGTGTTGCTGTTTTTTCGCCTTCAAGAGGCAGAGGTATTTTTCTCAGTCCAACCCCTCCCCTCAGGCATGACCCTGGCAAAACATTTTTTTTTCTTTTTTTTTTCTGTCCACGCGGCACACTCCCTCCCGTCAGGCATGACTGGCAAAATGATACCTGGTCGTGTAACTATTGTTCACCCAGTACCACCGGTCTTTACAGTGTAAACATACTCAGTTCGGCCACTGACCCCATGCTGATTCCGTCCCCGCCGTGTGTGTTATTCGAACCTCATTCTGCCTTGTCCTTGCCGGGTATAATGCATGTGCAGGAATAGGGCCGGCACCTCCGCCCTAATGACGAAAGGGGCCAAATTTGGAAGTAAGGGGTCAACGGGTGTTCATGCACTACATGCCATGGGACGTACAAGGCTTCCCTTCGGGATGGGGCCCATTTCACGTCGCGGGGGTGTCGCAAGTGGAAATGGGTGAACACAGGCGGTCCATATATATATATATATATATATATATATACCTGCTGTGACATGTGTGTGAGCTACTGCTTTTGGTCCTGCCGTATGCTTCGTGGACCTGGTATGAAATCGTACGATGTGTGTCCGATTGTTGCATTGATTGGGTGTGCTAATGTTGTCGTTGCTTGATCTCCTGCTGTGCGCCAACCACTCACTCATACACCTTGACTGCTGGCACAAAGGCAAGAGCTTAAAGCACGGCTGCCGCTGTACCGCTGCTGCTATACTGCTGCTGCATAGGTTACTGATTTCGCCGCTGCGAGGCTGAACGGCTGCTTTCGACAAAAAAACTCAACCTCTCTTCTTGATCGTTTTGTGTCGGTGCATAAAATATGACAGCACACACACGCCACTCACACATGCAAAACCGACACACCCATAAACAAGTAAAAAGCCCGGAGAGGCATGTGTAACCAACAATGTGTGATGCAGAAGGAGAGGGGCAGAGCGAGGAAGCACAGAAATCTATTGGTTTTCCATGGGGCTGACTTTGCTGCTGCTATGTGCGCTGTATACTTTGTATGAGGTCCGACGATGTGCGTTGGGGCATCAACATTTAACAGCAGGCAGCAGAAGGCAGCAAAGCCAGCTACAACCAGCAGCAGCTAGCAGAAGCAGAAACAGCAGCTCGGTTCGAGCGTTTTCGTATGGTAGAGGGTTCCCATTAAAACAACTGTGCGTTTGGGTTCTGTTCTTGCGCACGTCCGAGTTCACCAACGCTGCACGCAGGGGGGCATAATCGGCCGTCCACGCCATGGTCTTTCGTTCGTCCGCACAAGGGTCATGGCCAATCAATGACGTCGACGAATCCACGCGTATGCCCTTGTCTTTGTTCCTCGCGATGCCCTAGGTCGCTGTCCAGCCAGGTGCGTGAAACACACACTTAACGCTATTAAATACAAGGTCAAATCATACAAAATTGGACCTCACTCTTTTGTTTTTTTTAGCTCTTCTTACAGTTTGGTATTTAGTATTGAATGGAATGATGATACCGGCCTAAAACGTTACCGCGAAGCCCACGTCGTGCGCTCATTCATGGCCCGGAAGCGTCATCCATGAGATATCTTCTTGAGCCTCAGTCTCCCATAATAGGTGAGGGCAGAGAGACGGTAGACGAGGTATGTATATAGATTCCCGCGTATTCGATGACAGCGTTTTGTTACGATTAAGGTGCTGAAGGGAATAAAATTCGTCCTGCCGACGACGCCGTTTGTTAACGTATTGGAGGGTATTCTTAATAGTCCTTTGACCATTGACTGGTAAAAGGTTAACCAATTGCCTAGTTAGTGTTTCCTTATCTCTTGGTTGTACACCTAGACTTCGCCCTCTCGCTCGTGGGATCGTTCATCGAGCAGAGCGAAGCAATGCTTTTTTTTTTACGAACTCGAGGGTCGAGTGAGGTATGGAAGTCCTCAATCAAAGTGAGGGACTTCAGAAAAAATGAAGTAAACCTCTCTGCCACCGTAGCGTGCGTCACCCCACGCGAAGGCAGAGAGCGAACACCTTTTTAGCGTGTGTGCTTGTGTTGATGAATGAAACATTCCGAAAGCAATGGTCCACCAATGAACGGGTTCCGTCAAATAAACATTAAGCCCTACGGGATGCAGTCGGGAATACGATGCAAGGTGCAAAGAAAGGGTAACAACATCAGCCGCCAACGTTTATAACAATTTAAACAAGTCAGTTGAGGGCTTGGTATTTTAGTTCAGTTCTCATTTTTTTTTTTTCGATTCTTGGTCGCCCGTTGATACTTGGAGAATCCCATCCGAAACGTAACCGTTTGAAACCGTAAAAAAACGGCCGACCGCGAAACGGCTTGGTCGATGATTTCGGTGGAATTATCCACGGCAGTGGTCGACGGCGTCACAGCAGTTGTAGTGGAATTAGTAGCTGTGGAGGCTTTTTTGTTCGACAAAACCCCGGAGACATCTGAGCAACACCCCCGGGGTTTCCAGTAGCCTGCCTTGCGAAACAAGGCGTCAATGGTGTGCTCCTTGCTCCAACCCGCCTTGCACATGGTCTCAGGGAAAATGGCAGACTGTCAAATAACCGTAGAAGAAGCAAAACAGAGGGCAAGAGGCAACAGCAGTAACGACGAGGGGAGGGGACAGTGAGAATTACGCGGGTACTACGACACTACGGCAGGTGACCGAGAAGAAAAATGCTGAAAGCGGGAAGCAGCAAGTTCGCATTATTAGCTCGCAACGATCTCGCTTGGAGATTGCTAGGAATGAATGTTTTTTTTTCATTCCATTCATGTTCATTCATTCATTCGACCATTCATTCATTCGTTCGTTCATTCATTCATTTCATTCATTCCATTCATTTTCATTCGTTTATTCGACCATTCATTCATTCATCCATTAATTCATTCATTCATTCATTCATTCATTCATTCATTCATCCATTCATTCATTCATTCATTCATTCATCCATTCTTCATTCATCCATTCATTCATTCATTCGTTCATTCATCTATTCATTTATTCACTCATTCATGCATTCATTCACATTCATTCATGCATTCATCCACATTCATTCATTCATTCATTTTTCACATTCATTCATTCGTTTTTCACATTCATTCGTTCACTTATTTATTAATTAATTAATTAATTAATTCATTCATTCATTCATTCGTGCACCCTTGTGTCATTGTCACTGACGTTTACCTGGTAGTGTCTTCCGGCGCTGTCCTTGAAGGACAGGAGAAGCCCGTGCCGGTTCCTCTGCCAATCTCGTTCGTGCTGGATAATCATCACCAGAAAAAAAAACATGTCACATTCGCAACTAGCCCAGGGGGGGCGGGTAGGGGGGCGTTCTAATGGGTTGCTTGCCTTAGTCATTTGACTGCATTGACCACACACCCCTTGCGAGACGAGTGGGGAGGGGGCGAAACTATCATAACGAACGGACACCCAGGTTTTCCTTTTTTTTCATCTCCCCTCGTTTTGCTTCTACTTTCTTGTAATGTGTTATTATCTTGATATTCGTATGAGTGGTGGACTTTGACGAGTATGTTTTGCATGTAGTGGGATGACAAGCATAATGGTGGAACAGCTGAAATGTCACAGGACGTCGTATAGGAAGTGAGCATACACCAAAATAACGTGGCGGCATCATATATCATGTGGCGGAAAGAAAGTGGCAGCATGGGCAGCGCGAGTGATATAATGCGATGCGGCAATTGAAAGGTTACCAAAACAAAAGCGCGGCGGCATCGAATCATGCGACACCGAAACTCACTCGTATTGTCACAAGGGATCCTGGGACGGTGATCTATCTGCCATGTACGGCGATTGTGGATCATTTACGGCATGATACTACCGAAACGCTACCGATGGGTTAAGGAATGGATTTTTATCACAAGCGTTGCGTTACCAAAGCTTCACGGGGGGTTGAGGAATGAACGCTCTAATAATTTTTGAGCCATCCCACGGTAGTGTTGCAGCATTATCGATCAGTCCCTGAGCTCCTGACATGAGAAACTCAATATCTCACCCGAAAAAATGACTTCGAAGGCATTCGGTCGCACAACCCGACGAAGCTTCTATGCCTCAGACCGAAAATAAAGTGTACTCGTGAAATTACTTCATTGACCGGCAGTTTCTCACATACATGGGGGAACTCAATCGCCCAGGGCCTCTTTGGCGCAATCATACAACTGCAACCCCTACCGTGGGATGATCATAAAACGCCGAATCTTGCCCTTTGAGTCATAAAAACGTGCAGCACTATCGCACAATCCTACACAGGGAAAGGACACCGTGAGGTACGGGCCAGCCGCCACCACCCGACCCCGGTGTTTTGTGATGTACAGCACAATCGTTAGAGATATTTTGCCCTCCGACAGAAGTTCCGGACAAATTTCCATCCCTCAAGGCCGTAGGAAAAAGAAAGACGAAAATGGAAATAAAACAACGAAGCCAAGTTTTATGTCGTCACAATTCTACAGGAGAGTGCAGAGCTAGGTCCGGAACCACTGCCGCCCGGACCACGTCCAAACACCCATCCCGCAGCGCGAGCACTCAACAAGAAGGAAGGGCATTATTTGCCGGGCATTTCTCCCTATTTTTTCAAAGGAATCCGTCCGTGTTTCACAGTTATAAAAGGAGTTTCTCTGGATAGCCTTTTTTTCCAGCACAGCTCAGGGGTCTAATAATGGAGCCTTAACATATGGCGTCGACCATAGGACCCGGGCTACGTACTACTATATAGGAATTTCCCTAGGTGGGAAATTCGATAGCCTTTATTTCCAGCACAGCTCAGGGGTCTACTAAAAGAGCCTCAACACATGGCGTCGACGGTAGGACCCGGGCTACGTACTATTAATTTTGTATCTCCAAGGGTTCTCACACATTTAACGCGACATATTGCCAACCCAAAAACGCTTTGTTTAATATCATTTCTCGAGGCTTTTACCTTGAAAGTGCTATGGGCGTGGTTCTGACGTGGCTAACTAAGCTTAGCTCACTGACCTGCGCGACCTCGAGGCTGCTGATAACGATCACCCGGCATCTGTCGGGGGGGGGGGAGAGGGGGGATAGGGGGCGGGGATAGGGGGCACGTCCCGAGGAAACAAGTTGGGGATGGTTTTTTTTTCGTTCGTGGTCAGAGCGCATGTCACGGTGGGAGCTGCACCAAAGAAAATATGGGCCTCTCACACTTGCAGAGCAGCTCCGCACCCCGTCCAAGTGCTTCGACTAAGCTCAACCTCGATTAACAATCCCATACATAGCCCGGGTGCACAACGCCTCGTGCTATTGGAAAGCCCAAAGAAGCATGCTGGGATAGGGATGGCACTAGCACTTTTTCGCCAAAAATATGTCTGACCGACGCGGGCGCCGTAACGCCTTTATAACTTGAAAGCCGTTTTTGGGGAAGTTCACTTGGGACTAGTATAGGGATTTTTTTTTCAAGGCTATACAGGGGTTATAGGGGATACTTCCCCGCATCATCGGATTGCCATTTTGTTGTTGGAAATCTATTTTCGTCTGTATGTCTAGGCCTTGCAATTTTTCATGGGGTCGTGCACTTGCATATTTTATCGTTTTTTGGGGTTTGATCGCGGCATGTATTTTGAGCTCCCTCACACGAGGAGTGTCACTCTCTAACGTAGCATGCGTCCGCATGGTGTTTATTGGGAAGTTTCGTTGGTCTAATTATTAGTGGGGCTTCGTTGGTGAGACACGCGAAAATTGAAGAGATTGAAGAGGCATCCAACGCGAGGGACGACAGGGGTGACTCTGTTGTTGTGAAAAGGTTTCTGAATGTGGGATGTGACGGGGCTCCTTCTGAATGACAGAGTTCTTTAACCCAAACTCGTCAGAAATTCCACAATTTTTTTTTTTGCCTGATTGATGTGTCACGTAGACCATGGGGGTTTTCACCCTGTATCATGCATCATAGCAGTTTTGTTTTTTTCCAAACCAGTTTTCAGGGTTAAGACATGTCTTGAGCTCCCAGATTTAGGAACCTCCGAAAACATCACCCGAAACATGAGGAGCTCAACGTCTCAACATCAACATCCATCATCCATCATCCATCATCCATCATCCATCATCCATCATCATCAACATCATCACCATCATCATCATCATCATCATTATCAACATCACCATCACCATCATCATCAACATCATCATCATCATCAACATCATCACCATCATCATCATCAACATCATGATCAACATCTCAACATCAACATCCATCATCCATCATCATCCGAAACGTGACTTTGAAGACATTCGCTCGCTTACAAGGGTTCCCGACCAAAAAGTTATGTGCGCTAGTCCTAAAACACTCATGCTCGTAAACTGACCATACTCTAACCGGTATGGTTCCGCACCCGAGGAGGCTAACCAATCAGGTCGATCGGTCAGAACGTCAGAAACGTTTCGCCCAAGAACTGCGACCCCTATTGTTGAGGAGTTATGGGTATTATTATTAGTCCGTTTGACCATTTGCAAAAGATTAACCAATAGCTTACCCAAACTAAGCCTTATAACACTCTCCCCCCCTGAGACGCGGGATAGCAGGTCGGCCGGATATACGGGCGGACCTGTCAATATTCAAAGCCGTTTCATTTCCTGGGTATATACCGGGGAGAGTGTTTTTCAAGTTCGACATGTGGAAAGTCTGAAAAAGTTCATTTTAAAAAAGGAAAATACACTCCAGCTGTGAGATCGAAGATTTTGTCGAAACTCATCTTTGCAAGCTGTGTGTGATACTCCGATTGCGTGTGTTACGGGTTGTGTGTCCTCATTAAGGATATAGGTCGGCGACTCCCCTTGGAACTACAGTGTAGCTATCAGGGTCAACAGGGTGATGTTAGTCAGTCTGTGCGCGGAAACTATGTAACCCGTTTCTGAGGGGGAAACAATCTGACAGCTGTGGAAGGAAATGCATCAGTTTATCATGTGAATCCTGCAAGTCGAATAACCGGTGAGGGGAGGGCGGAGTTTTTAAGGACGTAGGGGGCTGGTTTTGGTCAAAAGGGAGCGGGGGTGTGGGGGGGGGAGGGGGGGGGGGGACGGGCGGGGCAGCTCAATTTGTGCGTGGAAACTATAAATCCTTCAAGAGGATAAATCTGACGGTTTTGGAAAACAAAAAAAGTTCATCATGGGGGGGGGGGGGGGTTGGGGCGGGGGGGGGGGCGGGTGGGGCAGCTCAATCTGTGCGTGCAAACTATAAATCCTTCAAGGGGGTAAATGTGACGGTTTTGGAAAGAATGCACCAGTTTATCATGTATATCCTGTAAGTCGTACAACCAGTCAGTAGAGGGCGGAGTGTTCGAGGGGGTGGGGAACTGGGGAAGGGGGGGTGGGGGGTGGGGGGGGGGGGAGGGGGGGGAGGTGGGGGGAGGGGGGGCGAAAGGGCATCAGGTCGCATATATGTAGAGGTTTGCTATACGCGTGGTGCTAGGTCTAGGCGATGGTGCGGGTGGTGGGGAAGGTGGGGAAGGTGGGGGCGGGGGGGGGGGGGGGGGGGGGTTACAGCAGCGGCATGGATGGCTGTACAAAGACAATGAAGTGATATCCAATGCGTGGAAGTGTTTATTACTCTGGCGGATTTCGATATTAGGTGGGGCGTTTGAACAAGAGAGAGCGGAAAAAAGAAAGGGGGGGGGGGGGGGGGGGGAAAGGGTTTTGAAGGGGTTTAGGTCACGTATAATATTAAAATACACTCCAGCTGTAAGATCAAAGATTTCGTCGAAACTCATCTTTGCAAGATTGTGTGTGATACTCTGATCGCGCGTATTAATCATGTATGTACGGGCTTGCTATACGCGTGGTGCTAATATTATTGTGGATGGTGGGATTTGAACCCACGGCCCAAAACCCCATGGTCTGTCGACGACGCCATTTGTTAATGTATTAGTGGGGTATTAGGGCGTTTGACCGCTTGCAAAAGGTTAACCAATAGCTTACCCAAACTAAGCCTTATAACATTATGGACTTGGGTCATATTGTGCAGGGTGGAGAGCCCTAACTCCGTACAAGGGGAATGATCACATCACGTAGTGTGTGAATATGGTATGGCACCCACGAGGCAGTTTCATAGTAATACCTATTGCGGTCTCTGGAGTGGCCACACCAGAAAAAAAAAAACATAACCAAGAAAGTAGGCACGAGGTGCCGAAGTTCGTTTTACGAACGATTCTTGGAAGGATGCAGTTCACTCTTCATGCGACTCGCCGAACACCTCACGGCGCTTCGCGCTTGGCGCAAGCAATGTCTGCCTGGTTGGTGAAAACCCGACGTGCTCCGTCCCGGCATAGTAGGGATGCGAGGGTCTATGGCCATGCGACTAAGGGCATGCGTTGATATCGAGTACACCCCCCCCCCCCTCCCCCCATTTTTTTTTTTTTTCCCTTCCTCAAACTTTTACTTTCCAGCTTCTGGACAAGCCGTGGTCACAGGCGTCGTCCCTTGTCCCCCCCGGTTCTCGCCTTCATTTTTTATCGCGCATAAGGTTCAGCAATCCCACTGCTCGTCAATTTTTCATCGAGTGTTGCTGACTCACGCTTTCGCACTTTCAGCAAGTCAATTTGTGCACAAGAAAAAGTCCCCACGAATTTACACGAGTATGCACTCGGGGAGATTCGAACTCACGAAACTGACCTATACCAGGCTCGAGGATAACCTGATACGCCACCGGGGCGACCGATATCCTCGGGTGACATGACTGTGACTGTTGGCTAACATGTGATATCCCACTCGTGTCAACAGCACTTACTTGAAACAATTTGGGAGTGAGCTAAGAAATGTTGCCTGAATTCTTTTTAACGAAACTAACAAAAAAAACAATTCGTCGATCGTAGAAATGGCAGTGAAGGACAGAACACGCCCTGCCTCAAACAATGCATTGTATTTCATATATAACAAATCCACCGGTATTATACGGTGATCGCATGCATACCGCTGTACATCGAAGCTTTGTTAGCTGCATGCACGGGGCACAGTCGGAATTTTGGTATCGAATGGGAGAGCAATCGATAAGAAAAGACTTGCACGCTATATTATTGGCGATTATGTTCGGCCTCTCGCCACCACCGCTACGCGTACATCTGCTGGACTGCTATCGAGTGCTATCGTGTGCTATATGAGTGCTATGGAGTGCTGCAGTAGCTCTGCGGTTCTGATGCACCAGGTGTTTCGAGGGTTAGTTTGGGTTGGCAACTGGTTAACCATTTTTTTTTTTTTTTTTTTTGCAGTTGGTCTAACGGACTACTGTAATACCCCCTAACTCCTTAGCAAATGGCGTCGTCGATGGACCATGGGTTTTTGGGTCATGGGTTCGACTCCCGTCATCTACCAATAATAACGCTTCACGACTTTCCCAATGTCGAACTCGAAACATGCTATCCCCCGTATTCATGTTAAATGGAACCGCGCATATATTGACACGTCCGTCCGTATATTCGACCGATCTGCTATCCCGCCGCTCCAGGGCCGGAGTGCGATATACCAGTAGGTTATAGGTCTCAGTTTGGGTAGGCAATTGGTTAACCTTTAGCAAGTGGTAAAACGGACTGCTACCCTCTCATCCCTCTCGTTCCTTCACGCGGTACAGGTGTTTTCAGCAATAATCCTACTCGCCTGGTGTCCGGGATTTGAGCCCACCCCAGCCCCCAAAACTTCGGGTCTTCGCTCGCCGCCCTCACCGCGTATTCCGCGAGGGCGCGCCGAAAAGGCCGCGGCGTGAAGCTGCCCATGAAGCCCTGCGGGAGGTAGCGTCCGAGGCCTTTATCCAGGGTTTCCCATCTTTTGTGCAGCAGGCATTTTGCAGGGGCGGGCGGAGGGGGGGGGGGGGGGGGAGGGTCATGGTTTTGAGCACACGGTCGCGTCGTCGACACCGA
The DNA here is from genome assembly GCA_012845835.1 of Undaria pinnatifida. Classification (NCBI taxonomy): domain Eukaryota; class Phaeophyceae; order Laminariales; family Alariaceae; genus Undaria; species Undaria pinnatifida. Next base: position 13,805,203 of record JABAKD010000011.1, read on the forward strand.
AGATATATTTCTCTCTCCTTCTGGAGTTATCGGGTGGGAGGGTAGTGCGGATGGCGGGGGTTCACCCTCTTTTTTTTAACTGGCGTGTCTAGGCCAGTACAGTAGCGCGGGCGGCCTTGAAAAAAATCGGTCAAACATGCACATACATCAGAAAACGTTTTTTGGGCTTGGAATAAGCAGCTTTTTTTTCCTATTATTGTTGGAGAAAATGCCCATGCATTCGGACGAGAACGGAAACGGATGGATTTTTTTTATTTTTTGTGCTTCAAAAAAAAGATTTTTTATGTTCCTGATTCGTAGTCATCTTTTATGCTATCGGTACGGAGGAAAATTATTGGCAAAATCTTTCGATAGCCCAAACGAAAATGAAATCGACATTGGCATCGGCAGTGTCTAGAAATGACGGATAGAATGTTTTGGTAGTCTGAGGGGGGGGGGGGCGCCTATCGAAAAAGAGCCGATTTCTTCTATCATCTGTTTTGTCGAGGCTGCCACAATCCTGATTTCGATTTGTTGTATTGTGCGATCGATAGATTTTGCCAATAGCTGTACTTTCAAGTAAAAAAACGAAAAAAAAACGTAGAAGAAAACTTGTTTCTTTCGAAAAACAAAAAGGCTCATCCTCATTGGAAAAGGCCACCCTACGGCTGCGGAAAAAAAAAGGTGTACACGTGAGTAGTTCTAGTCCAATGTTCCAAAGTGTTTACTATACCGTAGACGCACGCGCTATTATACGGGAAAAAATGTGTACCAAGTTTGTTGATGAGGCTCCTCTCTCTGGGGAAGCCCCACACGTGATTCAAAGCTGGCTTTTGAGACAACATCCAAGAACGCGAAACCGATGATCAATCTCACCGGCAAGCTGAGGCTCCTGTCTTTGCAGGAGCTCCATGGTTAACTGAAAGTTGGGCTGTTGGAGACAACAAAAAAACAAACCCGACAATCACCTTCATGGGAAAGCTGCGGCTCCTGTCTCTGGGGGAGCCCCATGGCTAACTCGAAGTTGGCTGTTGGAGACAACAACAACAAAAAACGAAACCCGATGATCAACCTCATGGGAAAGCTGCGGCTCCGGTCTCCGGGGAAGCCCCGCACTTAACTCAAAGCTGGCTTTAGAGACAACAACCAAAAACGAAACTCGATGATCAACCTCATGGGCAAGCTGTGAGGCTCCTTCCCGCCTTCGCAGGAGTCCCATATTTGTCTCAAAGCTGGCTTTGAGACAACAACAACAAAAAAGCGCGACCCTGTGAGCGATCCCACGGGCAAGTTACTATTAGTACTCTTGTTAATATTATAGTACTATTTAATTATTTCTATTAGTAGTAGGGACGCGGCCCACGATGGGGGCAGTTTTTTTTTTCGCTGTAATGTTTTCTTTCTGAACAGCGGGGCGCTCCTTAACCCGTCTTAACCCAGAAAAAAATCGTCGGAATAAAAAATGTCGTTTTTTGTGATTGCGACATGATTTTAATGGGTATTCCTAGGCAATCAGTCAGTGGGTTTGTTCATCGGGTTGCACTTTCAGTTTAACAAAAAAAGGTCAATCACTTTTGCAATCACTTTTTGGGTGAGGTAGTAAAGTTCACTAGATGGAGACCTCCTCACGGGAAAAAGTCTAAAGAAAAATAAAATAAAAAATAAAATAAAATGGCCACACTAGATCTTATCTCTACCCCCGCATGTGCCGATTGATAAGCTATACAACCGGCAACAAAAAAATGCTGAGAAAAAAAAGATACTCATGACCGTTTGGAGTGAAGGCGCCAGACCCGTCATTCAGAAAATGTTATTGACCAAAAGCTGCCTCCCCTATCGTATATCGTAGCACGCCTCCGTCTAAGCACATCTCTACAAAACCGTACACCGCCGTCAAGAACAAAAAGAAAAAAATGAAATCAGGAGTCGTTCGACGGCGGTAGGCCCCCTCCCAACTTTTCTTGAAGGAAATGGCGGTAGCTGTTTTGAAACCAGCTCACGGCCATATCTCTCCTGAAATACGGTGTGCCCTTTGCCACCCCGACGCGTCATCGGTCGATACGATAGTCCTTCCTTTGCAAACAAGAAAAAATGTGAAGATATACTTTTCATGGCATCCTTCCTCGTATCGAGCAGCCATGATTCATTGAAACGTTTGTTGAAGGGAATCGCTGGTTTTGGGGGGCGGCTACAATTATCGAACGATCACTCTCAGAAAGGGGAAGTGGGACTGACTCACCTCACAAAAAAAGCAACGTACGGGTCCCGTGCCGCCTCGGGAAAATTCCGGATGACTTCCTCGCCAATGGCTTGTCCGTGTATCCTGCCTGCCGCCTCCGAGGGTAGCCCAATGAAATCGGTTGGTGGGGGTCAGATGAACAAACCAAAAAACGCAGAAAAATCGAAAAAACTAGTGCTTAGGGTACGTTTTATTCCCCCCCCCCCCCCCCTTTTTTGTTTACAGACCTTAATTTTCATATTTTTTTCTCTGAGGGTGTTTATTGTTTACCTTAGTGACTAGGCGTTGAAGCTCACTGCTGCAACATATATTCGGACAACAAACACGACGAGCAATCCTCAGATTAAAAATAAAATCACAAATAAATAAACAAATAAATAAAACACAAAGCAAGAACAAGTCATCCTTACGATGTTGGGTTAAGATGGGTTAAGATGGGTTAAGATGGGTTAAGATGGGTTAAGATGGGTTAAGATGGGTTAAGGAGTGCACGTTCGTGCAGAAAATGTTTTGGCCAGCAAGCGCAACCTCTATTTTATTCACACGTCGGTTCAGTTCTTGAAAGTGAGAGGTAACACAGATCCCACACACACAGTACCAGTTAGGAACCGCCTGAGAAAGGATCAGGTACGAACCTCTACCACACTCTACATTACAGCATTATTTCGTACGAGAACACGACCTTACCACCTTACCAGCTTACCCTTGCGGTTGCCGTTGTGGTGGCGCATAAGGGCGTCAAAGCAACGCATGCACGGCCGAAACGCCTCCAGTGCCTCAACGGGGGCGGAATAGAAGGCCTCCCGAGTGTCCGGCCGCCTCAGATGGACATAATCTCCCCCCCCTGGAGATTGATTTTCCCGAAAGGAACTCGTTTGCGGCTTGGGGGCCGCGGCTATTAGATCCATCTGACGAGGAAAGGACGCCGGAACAAGGTGTTGGAGAGAGCGAGGTAATATTTGGGGTGGAACAGCATGTAGGCATGTTTTGGTAGCATCATGGGACACGCTCTACGATACGATAAAGATGAGGTGCCCCTTTGTTTGCTATGTTTGTGTTGTGAACGGCGAGGCGCCTTAACGTCGGAATGATTGTGTTTCACAAACAATTCTTGTTTTGCAGTATGAATTGTTTGAACCTTTTTTTGTATGCCCACAGGCCATGGGTTTGTTCGCCGGGCTGCACAGTCGGTTAACGCGAAATCCGTTTGTAGATGATCTAGCACGGCAGCTATAGGATCTGTTGTGGACGATCTATGTAATCTAGACGATCTAGACGTTCTAGATGATCTAGACAATCTAGATTATCTACATGATCTACATGATCTACACGATCTACATGATCTACATGAGCTAGATGACCCATATGATCTACATGATCTATGTCATCTAGATGATCCACACGATTTAGATGATCTACATGATCTACATGGTCTACATGATCTACATGATCTACATGGTCTACGTGATCTACATGGTCTAGATGATCAACATAGTCTACGTGATCTACATGATCTAGATGATCTCGACGGCCCATATGATCTATATGATATGTATTATCTACACTATGTATATGATATATATATGATCTACATTATTTATATGATCTATATGATCTGTATGATCTGCATGATCTAGATCGCCACCTTTCCGAGGAGTGAAATGTCTGGACTGAAAAAACTGCAACCCTCTACACCGTAGCCCGGCTGAACAGCACATATCATGACATATCATATGATATCATAAGACATGCACCTATAATATTGACCCCGATGGACTTCAAAAGCGTTGGCGGGGCTCATGCAAGCGGACAGCGCTGCGACGCGTAGTTGCTGGTTGATACCCACGCGATGTATATATTACGTTGGCGTAGAGCAACGCGTAGACATGCTCCGCGTGCCGGGAGAAACTCACGGTGCACTCGGGACCACAACAATCATCATACATCTCGATACCCCACCACTAGACATCCCATTTCTCATAGAACTCCATAATCTACTTCGGTTCCATATCTCACTGCAATCAACCACCAACAGCATGTGTGGCCGGTAGCCCGCGACTTTGCCAAGCTCTCCGACGCGCATACGCTTACCTGATCGTTCCCCCCCCAACCTGCTCCCGATGCTGCGCCATTGTTCGCCCACGCCTCCCCCCCCTTGGCTTTGGTGTTAGCTTGGCGGTCAACCTCGGTGTCACGCTCCTTGGGTTCCCCAGGCCTCGTCCACTCTGTCCACGAGGTGTTTGCTGCTGCTGATGCTATGGCTCTCGAGCGCGCTCCACTGCTGCGAGCCGTCGAAGACGATGGTACTGACGATTGTCGCCGTTGTTGTTGTTTTTTCTTTCGTTGATTCTGATTTTGCTTTGTGTTTTTCATCCCTCTCGCGCTCTTCCTATGTGTCTTCCCAGGCGACGCGTGATGATGCCCTTCCCCCCCGTCACGAACGCCACCTCTTGTACCGGTGGAAGCCCCATGCCGCGTCGAGGCTCGAAAACTGCTGCTACTGCCAATCGTTGCCTCATTTTCACTCGGGAGGGTGGCGATGATTCCACGAGTACGATCTCCCGGCGGCAATATCCTACCGGAGGCTAACGCGTCCACGCTTCCGCCGCTGCGGCTGCCGTCCCCCCTGCTAGCACCGATGGAAGCACTACCGGACACGGACGTGAAGGGGGGTGTGCTGTGTGGGACGGGTGCTGTGGGTAGTCGGGAGGATCTCGAGAAGGCGGCGTCTATCTCGATGCTTGGCCTTCTTCGCGGAGCTTCGAAGGTTTCCAGGGTGTGGCTTATGGACGGCGGCAGCAGGAGATCGTCAGGTATCACGCTCCACGTGGTAGTCGCTGCTGCTCTGGTTGTCGATGGTCTCATTGCCGGCTGTAGCTGTGCGTGATCTTGCCAAGGTGTACCACCGCCAGCGTCGCCACTGTCATCAACGCCACCAGCGCAGCTATCGACGTGTCTGTTAGCCGACTCCGTGTGACCCTCTGAGATTTTTTTCGGGCGCGCTGAGAATTCTCTTGACGGCTGTTGACTGTTGCCGGCAGGCGTGATCACAGACCTCTCCCCCCCCTTGCACCCGTTTTTTGTCGATTTTTCGTCGTTTGGCTCGATTTCGAAAGTATGTTCGTTTTTTGGTAGGTCTCGGAGGTGGTTGGGCGGTAGTATTGCAGAAGATGACGACGAGCTTTTAGCTACCACCTGAGTCGTGTTTGCTCCGCAGGTATCCGGTTGCCCGAGACCGTGGGACACGCTTGGTCCTGCCGGAAGGTCTTCTTCATCTTCTGCTGCTGCTGCTGCTGCAATAGCCAGAGGTGGTGGCTCCCGTGACAACCGAGGGAAACAAGACGAAAACGAAGGCATTGCCCGCGTTGATGCCTTTGCCCCCCCCGTAGGCCACAGTGCCCCCGCTTGGTTTTGGCGCCTCCACTTTCCCACCAAGGGTCGGCGTTTTCGACCAGCGCCCTGCCTGGTGGCGCTAACAGTGCTCTCGTCAGCGATCGAACCCCCCAGCCGGGATCGTCTGCCGCACCCCAGTAGAGACCGCTCGTCGTCCTCGAAGGAAACCGTAGTCTGAGACGCAAGAGATGCGGAATAGTGAGGGAGGAGGCCCGACGAGGTGTTGTCTTGCCCAGGCCTTGCCCTCGATGGGTCGGTTATGTCGCCTTCTCCTGATATGTTACCGCGTACCCTGAGAAGAGCGCAGCATTTTTGTGCGATAGCACAGTATTTTTTTGTGTGATGGATAGCGAAAGCGAGAAGCGACGGGTGTTTTCCGGGGATCAAGGTTTGTGTTTCATTTTTTTTTCGACGGAAAATATAACTAAAGCTACGACAAGGGTGAAGACCAATCTTTTCGCGACACTGTATAAAGTCGCTTGCAGCGTCGCTCCCTGCCCCGCCAAAGCAAAAAACGGCCCTAAAACATGTCTTCGGCGCACCGTAACAAACTAGATAGATCCGAAAAAAATCGCGGCGGCGTATACGGTGAAACCGAAAATCACAAACCCGTTGGATCGCGGAGAAATAAGGTAGCCTTTCGCGCGAGACCTGACAGTAGCCCGTAGCCTTGGTTATGTCGGAGAAAGGTAATACGTCACACATCGGACAGTCTGAGATCAGATGGGTCCCTGTTCGTTATGAACGTCTTCCAGGACAAATGTGATTCCTGTTCGCTTGCTTGTTTGTTTGTTCGTTTGTTTGTTTGTTTGTTTGTTTGTTTGTTTGTTTGTTTGTTTGTTTGTTTGTTTGTTTGTTTGTTTGTTTGTTTGTTTGTTTGTTTGTTTGTTTGTTTGTTTGTTTGTTTGTTTATTTGTTTGTTTGTTTGTTTGCTTGTTTGCTTGTTTGTTTGTTTGTTTGTTTGTTTGTTTGCTTGTTTGCTTGATTTGTTTGTGCCTTTGTTTGTTTGTTGTTATCCCGCCGTGGATGGGGGGAAATAAATCTTAAGCCCACCACACGTCCACGACTTTGATGCATGTCGCGTACCAGGTGTCAATTTTAATCAATGTGTAGTCGAAATCCAGCGCTATGATGGGTTATGATGGGTTATGATGGGTTATGATAGGTTATGATAGGTTATGATAGGTTATGATAGGTTATGATAGATTATGATAGGTTATGATAGGTTATGATAGGTTATGTATCCTCCGGTTCCCGTGGTAGCGATAACGCGAGCTATCCTGTCCCTACCGGCAGTCACCGTTACTACTCCAGCAGCACAAGCTGCCGTCGTATACGAATTCGTGAGTATCTCGAGTGTGTCGAGTGTGTCGAGTGTGTCGAGTGTTTCGAGTGTGTCGAGTGTGTCGAGTTTGTCGAGTTCGTCGACACTACTTCATCCCTGGGGATAAGGTGCGGTGCAGATAATGGGGATAGTGGGGATAGTGGGGATAGTGGGGATAGCCACCAGGAAAGTCGTCCCTCCGTGTAGTGTAGGACATGCGCAGGCTCACCCACTAACAACCCCCTCCCGGCCATGATAAAATAGTCTTCCGCCGGAGTTGGTCCAGCCACGATCCACCCTACCCATTCGGGAGTTGGTGCTCGATAGCTATATATGATATTGCCGGATGAAAGCCGGGCGATCTGAAATTGTCTTTTTGCAGCACACATGTGTATGCTAGGTTGGATCTGCAACTACACAGATCCTGTACGACATGTATCAACGAAACAGTTACAGGATCTAGACGATCTAAACGATCTATATGATCTATACGATATATATGATCTATATGATCTATACGACCTATATGATCTATATGAGCTGTATGAGCTGTATGAGCTATATGAGCTATATGATCTAGATCGTCATCTGTCCGATGTGTGTAATATTTGCAGCACGAATCAGCCCGGGCTGCAATGGCAGTAAGGGGGTGGGTGGGGGGGTCGGAAAAACGCAACGTAAGGGGTTATACCGATATTACACGACACGCACGCAGCACGAGGATACTCGCTCTTTGCTGCTTCATAGCATTCCTCTTAATAGAGATGCATGCTCGATAAGATCGCGTGTGTTATCTTTTAAGGCGGACACACTACTGAACAGGCCGTTAACGTGCACCACTACTTTTTCCTTCGAAGGTGATCACTCCAGGAGCTCTGCACCTCCCCCGAAGACACGTTTTGAGTAAACCGCTGCACCTGTTTACCTGGTATACTACCGCACTTGTCGCTGTTTGGGTCGCTATACAGCCGTTGCCCTTCAGCAGTGCGGGTGCCTTGCCAGACGATGATACCAGCACTAATAAAGTAGCACTAAAGTGGGACCCGCACTATCCGGGATTGATGCAAAAAACGCTGGGACCCTGCAGGACAAGTGACAAGCGACTACCACCGCACTAAACTGGGTCGCCGCACTAAAGGGTACCGCACTGTAGCGGGAGGAGCACGACAGTATTGACGAACCCGAAGAGGTTAACGATTTGTATAAAAAAACGTAAACACCCTATTTGCACACATTTTTACCATAAGTTGCAAGGGCTTCGCTTGAGATCGAAAAGTGCGCTCGAGCATGGTGTGGAACCTCGAAAAACTCGAGTTTTGATTAATTTAATACCGAGGTCGACACGATCAAAAACTTCTTGCCAATCCATGGACTCTCGCCATTCCAATACCTTTTATATATGTGTCAATGTGTGAAATGTGTTGGCTGTGAGCTTCGACCAATTGAGTGGTCGATGTTCAACTCTGCACGCCACGTTATACTTCGTCCGCGCGTTTTTGTTCATGTAATGTTTCCATGCAGGTCGGTTACCCTCTTCGATTTTACCGGGGGTCAACGACACGACAATTTACATACATCCAGTTTCTCATCATGCTGATAAAAATGCGGGGTGCGGCGTATTGCAGTACACCCACCTAAACAACTCTGACGCCACGTAGATACGCAGAGATTAAGCTCGGACGCTTGAGACAAGAGTCAGAAGTCGGAGGCCAGATACCAAGGTACCCAGTGGAAACAGTGTGCCAAAAAGATCGACCCCCCCTATGTGTACCCATCAGACTGCCATGTACCAGGTAGTATCCTTTCTCATCGCCTCTTCCCTCATCACAAATGCGGGGCAATACGACATGTACACCTCGGGAGACTGGAGACGCAGCCCTGGTCAAAGCCCGAATGCCACAGATTCTTAGGTGGAACGGAAATTGCGTGCACCAAAAAAGGACCGGTCTCCTACTGGATTTTTTCGTTGCTCACATCCTTTCTCCTCATCCCCATCGTGTGCTTATGAAATTGTCGAATCAATCACGTAGTTGATGTACCAGGTGTATGAAAAATAATTCTGTGGAAATCAGGTTGGCTTCAATGCGGTGCAATACGACCACTCTTGACACCCAGCAACCCGACGCTGGAGACGCAGAGTCATCCACTCGAAAAGGTGTGCCAATAATACGAGGATCTCACGTATCCGACCGTGCGAAGTTCATTTGTGCATCCCATGCCTCCTCACCTTGCCTCGTGCTGATTGATGATTCGAAGTCGTACATAAAATAGATAAAAATCAGGTTGAATGAAAATGCGGCGCAATACTATCGTCTCGTCCCTACGCTGGCGACACAGGAAGCTTATCATTATTAATAGTGCGAAGGACTAAAAAAGGTGTGTCCACCGAAATCAAAAGCTGTGTCACATCGGCCCTCGATATAAATCCATTGCTAGACTGACAAACGCATTGCACGTACGTACCTCCAAGGCCTTGTGAAAGCCGGAGACCCCGGCACGAGAAGTGGCGCTGAGCGAGGTGGTGTGCTCCCGTATTCTCGCATGCTCTGCTTCAGCAAACGGCTGGAGGGACGAGACGAGGCCGGTCGGGCATGGCTTGGCAGCAGACTTGGGTCAAAAGCAGTCTTTGCCTCCGCCCCGATTTCTTTAGGCGGCTTGTTGTTGATCTTGTCCTTGAAAGGGACATCATCATGGGTGTCCTTCTCGACGACGGTGAGGCTTAGCTGGCCGGCGATTGCGGTGGTTGCTGATGTGATGCGCTTCGAGAAATCGCCGAAAGCCGAAGGTAGCACGGTGCCGATGTGATGCAGCATTTATTTTCTGGTATCAAAACGAAGCTCGTCCAGTCGTGTAGTATTTTTTTCTCTCCGTCCTGTTCGACACAACGCGATGGTGGTCCAGTAGTGCTGGTTGGGGACGTCGAGGCTCAGCTCCACAAGCTGAGCGACGCATCGGCTGCTACCATGCATTTCCTGATGATGCCCGCGCGCCAACACGGCAACAACAGGACAAAAGGACAAACAACGCGTCTCTGGTATTTGCTGAAAAACCGAACCGGCACCGATTCCACCGCGTTTTTTGTTTCTGGGCGATGTGCGGCGTTGCGTCGTACGGTGCATAAGCTACTCGTACGGCTGATTCGACTGTGCAAGGTGGCGTGGCATACTCGTACGACCATAAATGCCGCCAGTAATGCATCCCTTTCGCTGCGCAGCCGTGGCGCAGATCTGTGGCCAGTAAGTCATCACTTACTTACTGAATACACGTGTTTTTTTTTTTTTTTTTTTTTTTTTTTAAACACTCTTTTACTTTCCAGCTTCTGAACAACAAGCGATCCACGGTCGCAGGTGTCGTCCCTTCTTCCCCCCGGTTCTCGCCTTCATTTTTTATCGCGCATAGGGTTCAGCAATCCCACTGCCCGTCGATTTTCCATCGAGTGTTGTTAACTCGTGTACGCTCTCGCGTTTTCCGCAAGTTAATTTGTGCACAAGAAAAAGTCCCCACGAATTTATGAATTTATTCAAGCACCGTATTCTACACAAGATAACACACCCACATAAGATACCACACCCCCCACAGAATACGACACCCCGGTGATAATTTTTGGGGCTCGAAATACAGCGCCTTAGTCTAATACCAAGTAATATGGCGACAGAAGATACCACACCCCCCACAGGATACTACACCCGGTGATAATATTTTCAAGCGCTCAAATGTATCACCGGGGGTGTGTTATCTTGTGTAGAATACGGTATGTATGCACTCGGGGGGACTCGAACCCACGAAACTGACCTATACCAGGCTCGAGGATAATATATAACCTGATACGCCACCGGGCGACATATACTTGTACCAGGTTGTCTTTTTTCGCTTTGAAAGGCACCTGCGATGTGTGATCGAGCCATCCCACGGTAGCTAGGGATGCAGAAGATTCCAAGAATTTTCCGAGCTCCTAACATGAGGAGCTCAATATCATCATCCATCATCATCATAATCCATCATCCATCATCATCATCATCATCACCCGAAAAATGACTTCGAAGAAGGCATTCGTTCGCGCAACCCGCTGCGACCAAGTTTGTATGCAACTTGCTCCTAAAACAAAATGCACTCGTGAATTACTTCACTAATTTCCGTAAAAATTGTGAAGCTGTGCATTAACAACCAGGTTTAATTCACGAACGTTACACCATACGAATATAGCATGAATGAAACACAGAACTAATGTACCACGCAGCTTGCAAAGTTTAGTAGTTGAGTTTCAACCATTCAATCGTTCGTACTCACAGCTGACGGTTTTCAATATATGTACCACGCACCTCCTTGCAAAGTTGAGTTTCAACCATTCAATCGGTCGTACTCACAGCTAACGTTTTGCAATTTTTCATAAAATTACTTCGCTAATCGGTAGTTCCCCCTCACTCGAGGAGGTCAACCAATCAGAAGAGGTCAAGAAGGACACAACGTCAGAAGGGAGGTAACAACGAGCAACCCGTTCCGTGGGATGACTCGATCATATCTTTTCGTCATAATAGTTACCATTAAATAATCATATCTTTGCAACCTGCGAGTGATTCGTACTTAAATCGCGCGTGCCACGGCAGGGTGTATCATGCGCCCTCGTGAAGGATACTCTTAGGTCGGTGGCTCCCTTGAGTGCTTGCACCGGGAGTCAACAGCAGCAGGCCGTATCTTGTCACACATGATCTTGATACTACCTTGGAATGATCACCGCATGCACTTCCAGTTCCGGGGTCAACAATGAATGCCGAATCTTGTCTCCAGGGATTTTTGTCAGGGACGCGATCATTTGCAGTCAACCACCATTCATCGAAGAGGGAGCAAAGAGCTCGGCTGACGCCACACGCTCGCTTGGCGTTATAACATTTGTCGGAGCTGCGATACGAAGCCGCTGAAGGAGTAGTCGGCACATAAATGTCGGCATTAATTGTATGATTTTGTTTTCCTTGCGGGCGAGCGGCTGATCGCACCTCAAACTCTCACGTACAGTAAGAGTTTGTTTACTCTTTTCGTCTTCCCTCTCGGGAAAATAAAACTGGGCTCGCACATACAATCTGAGTCCGAGTGGGCTACTACACCATGCCGTGGAAGCTTCCATGAAAGCCTTCAAAACTTTCACCGCTTCCATTGTTTGCATGGAAGCTTCCACAGCTTCTGTATCTTCCATGGAAGCGTTGAAAGCTTGCACGGAAGCTTTCATGATCTTCCACGCAAAATGATACTAGTGTAGGAGACCGTGTGAACGCTGGTCCGGGTCCAGTACGACAGTGAAAATGCGTGCTACTCAGCTTAATGTATGTACGTGCTTATATGAAAAAAACGTCTGCGAATACGGGTTGTACGGCAATAGACCATGGGTAAAGTTGCATTAAAATACAATCTGAGTCCGCTTTTTTCAGTCCGATTTTGTGAGTTATTTTACTTCCGTGATTTGTAAGCCTGCTTGAAGCAAATGCCATCACTCCACGTCAAATCCAAAAAGTGTTATTAACAAACGCAATAGTCCGAGCCACGTGCGGTTCGAACGCCAGAACCAACTCTCCCCATTATTAGCACTCTAGGAATTGGTAAATAATGAGGCACGCTACCTTCTCATGAGGCGCGCTGCCTTTATACCTGCAGTAGCCCAATCTGCGATGCTGGGTGCATACGGAAAACGCAAGGGAGATCAGCAATCGAAAGAACAACACAACAAGCGGCATAACCGGTCATAAGGTAAACAGTAGAAGATGCGAGGGGAACAAACCACCACATAAATGCTAACAATAGTAGTAGCATGCGAGGGTATAGCCACTAGACCACTGGGTCGACCGGCTTAGGGTGCTGTAAAAAGAGGAATCATTATGCACAAGTGCTGCTATAAAGAGGAACCACTATCTATGTACCAGGGACGTCGTACTCTGGTGCTCTGGTATCACGGTGGTACCGGTCCGTACACCGCAGACACAAACACCACCAGCCAACGCGTGCGGCAACCAAGAAGGCGGTGGGTTCGTTGTTTTAGCTCGCGGTTGGGCTCCACACAGCTTCGTGTAGCGCTCGCGGTTGGGCTTCGCACCTCTTCGTGTAACGTATAATAGCTGCCGCGCTAAACGTGGAATGGCACAAGAAATCTCCCACATGTATGTGTAGCTCCTCGCGTAAAACGCCGCCAAAATACCTGCATTTTTTCCTGTTTTTCTTTTATTGCCTCCATCGACGCCTACTAATCAAGTGTGCCCCGTCGGACAAGGACAAACGCTACCAGCAGGTACTACAGGTACTACTGAAATGGAGGCCTATGAATATGAGAAGCCAGCAGAGCCTCTGACGTGGCATCACTAAAATAAGCGAGCAATAAAGATTGTTGTTTTCATAAAGTAGGAATTGGGCAAGAACGGGTGTCTGTTTATTATGATGTACTTCCAAACATATTTCAGCATCACAATCAAACATGCCGGTGATATGCCTTCCTTATGTAACGGGATGCCTTGACACCGTCTTGGGACTGTCGGCAATGCTCAGCACGCGACGGGCACGACTCGGCGCGACGTGAGACCCAGGTTTGCAGAGGTTGTTTCCCCCATCCTCTTTGTCCATGCGGTGAGGCGGGGGTGAAACGCGCGCTCTTGAGTCGCGAGACCATGATGGTATGTTTTGTGCCGAAGTGGTGGGAAATCGCTCGGGTCGGAACGAGAAGGACTTTTCGGGTTTGCGTATAGAGAGGCCAATACGGTCGTTACATTACTGTTCACCCAGACTTGCTTTCTGTATTACACACCAAGCATCTAGTCTATGTAGTAGGGATAACTATACAGTGCACGCCAACTTTTCAGGCACCATCGCCATGCTTGTTCTTTTCGTTGTGGTGGCGGTCGACGAAGGAAGTGGAAGTGACGCATTGCGAGAAGCTGGACAACATTAACTCACACACGGGTGTTGACCGTGCACCGGCCGACGCTCGATGCCTATCCTATCCATGTCAAATCCTGTAGACCTCATCTCGAGAAATCGCTGACGCGCGGAGTCGATCGACGGGTGGTTGCAAGCCGCTAAGTATACTGTACTCGAGGACGGGAGGTCCTCAGGAGGCAGTCGGGAATACAGAGTTCGTCGCACACCCTGCATTGTTCATGCTGATTCTTGGTCGAGGCCGATGACATATGCAGGCCTGTCGAGGCATGTAAAAAATGTAGTCAGTGGTGATGATGTAGCCTGAGAACAACAGCCTTTGGAGAGCCACGCGAACAAGGGTTATTCCCGGATAGTAGACCGTTTTGGTATGAATATTCCGCGAACGTCAGCTATGAGTTCGACCATTTGAGTGGTCGATACTCATGTTTGCAAGCTGGGCGACACTTCGGCCACGAGGTTGTACAGATAATTATATTTCAAGGATATAGGCCAATACCTCCCTTTGTAATTAATTGACCGATGTTGATGTGTCGCAAAAAAACCCGTATATGAATACGATGAGGCTCCAGTCTCAAGCCCCCCCTAGACCCGGAGAATCACACCGACCGGTATCACGGCAAACCTGTTTTCATCTTCTGGTTCAACAATTCCAAACTAAAATCCCTTCAACAATAACTAATACATCCGCCATATAACATCAGTCTCCTTCCACCTTCCCCTCTGCGCTCCATTTCATGAGTTTAACTTTTACGTTGGTTTTAACGTACACTACTCATCACTGCTGCTACGCTAATGCACCACTGTCACGAATCGTGCCTTAGGCAGTGAGGCCCGGAGTCAGGGTGAGACAGACGAGGATATTCAAGGCGAAGCAGACGAGGATATCTATCCTACTAGCATCGCCAGGTCCCCATGTCGGCTATGTCTGTAGCGCTCGCCTCAGGTATTCATAAGGACTGACCTCCGAAGGACCGATTCGACCGTGTTCAGAAGGCGCTTGTACGTTCCTCGGAGAAAGAGAGCAAGTCCCGTGTGCAGGTGCTCAATATATGAAGCTTCCCAAGTAGGTAGTGTGTAAATGGTAATTTGATTGCATATTCGAAGGGTTTATGAACGTGAACCCAAGGAATTGATTGGTTGTGTCCGGGTGGGGCAGCCACACCCGACTTAGGGAGGGGGCGTAGATAGCGCGGCCCCTACTATTACGAAAACGCCTCTGTCATAGTAGCTCTAGAAATCGTCACGGAACCGTAACACCACACCTAACTACCTAAATAATGGCCTCTTGTTTGCGCTTGCACACGCACGTCATCCCTATCCGTTCGTCACCCAAGAAAAAACAAGCGCTGTAGACTATACTTACAACACAAGAAGCCATTAACTGGATCAACTCTCCTGCCTGAAAACAACTAGTTGCATGTACAGAGTACCTGCTGATCAAATATTCCAAAATAAAGCAAACAGTAGATGAGATTGTGTCCACCTGCCTGCCGAGATGAAATATGGCTAAAAAAACTTAAAAGAACGCCGTGTGAAAATCGGGAAAAAAAAAACAGGACGTGTACAATGCACCAATGCAAAAGTTGCATGTTCACACGTGCAAAAGTTGCATGTTCACACCACGCGTAGCCCCATACAAGGGTAGCTACTCTTTACCGCTTCCCCCCATCTAAGCTATCTCACCCCAGACCAATTGGGTTTTCGCTGATCAACTCACGCCCCAACTCCTTCTCCTCGTCCCTTCTGTCTTCTTGTGCTCCCCCTACCCATGGCAGGCATGATTTCGCCATAATCCTATCGTCCTCTGGAACGACCACCAGCGCGCACGTTTGTACTGACGCGATACATGGACCGCCTTGCTGATTTCGTGTTCCAAGATCAAAATAACAGGGCGTATGTGATCATGTACCAGGTATACGATATATATAGAGATATTTAGATCACCCTGGTTTTTGACTAAACGTCCAAAATATCTCATAGAAGTCCTTCCTGGTTACAAAAACAACAATCAGTGTTGCGATTTATCGTGCCCCCCGATTCACGGGAGCCCTTCCGCAATATCCGAACCCCACCACAATATATCACCCCCCCCTCAAATACATCACCCCCCCTGAAATATACTACCCCTCCCCACCCACTCAAACAGCCGGATGACTATCTATATCAAGGGTGAAATATAGCCCCCCCTCTAGTCTATACTACCAACGGGGGGGGTGATATTTTGATATTTTGAAGCGGGGTCCGGATATTGCCGAAGGGATCCCATAAATCGGGAGGGCACGATAAATCGCAACCATCTGTTGCACACCGGCAAGTGCAATATCACGAGTTTTCCCCCTCCAAAAAAAAAAAAACGGCCTCTCACGTATTCCAAAGTATTCACCTCGAGCCTGTTCCACTCCAAAAAAAATGCACTCATAGCGTGAACAAGACGTGCAAAACCAAGAGGCCGAAAAACAAAAGCATGTAAAATGCAAAAAAACGTTCAGCACCCCTTCTGCCTGCTGTACAGCAGGGGAGATAAAAAAATGGCAGTCCTCCCACCTCCACCACTTCCAGATAGAGGCGTTTATATACGTGTACGCATGCATTGCATGCGCTTTGTACTCATAACGATGGGTCAGTTTCTTCCCGGCGCAAAAACGTTCATGCAACGGCTTTCAAGTTTCCCCAACACAAAAAAAAAATCGGGGACCCTCTCGACGTCGTACACGTAAAAACAAAAAGCACCATCCCCAATCCCATTTCCTCCCACGTACCCGTACCACATTATACGAGTATCATACCGCTCTTCTGTGGTGAGCCCTCGAGCTCTCTACGCCTACTATAAATAAGAGCACACACTCATTTTCATTCACCCGCGTCATATATTGCGAGTATCATACCGCTTTCCTGTAACAATATCTTGACCTCTACGTTTAGTAGTCCCGCTGCTCCGCGAGCTCTCGACGTTGAGTAGGTCCACTGCCCGGCGAGCTCTTTACGATTAGTAGATGTGATATCCTGCGCGCTCTCTAGGTCTAGTAGGCGCGCTGTTTGGCGTCGTCACCGTTGTAGACCGAACGGCCAGAAAAGGGGGGGGGGGGGGGGAGCGAGAGTGTCGCGCGAAAAAAACGCCGCCACCAATTGCAGATCAAGTCCGTGCATGCCCCCCCCCCTCTCACCTTCTTATCATAAACGGACCAGGCTGATACAGAGATGCTGTAGATGCAGCACCAACTCGCCCAAAACAAAACAGGACGCAACTCCATCGACACGGCACCAAATCACCCCAAAAGATGGGGTGCAAGTTTAACCAAGGGGGGGGGGGGCGCACTTCGCCCTATACAGACGACGCAGATATATGCGGTGCTAACCCGCCTATAACGGCGACTTTGGACTCCTGCCATACATAGATTATGCAACTATAGTACGATAACATGGAGCACCAGCGATAGCCCAAAACGCGGGCTGCAACTTCTTTCATCTCAGATGGCGCAGATGGAAGCGGCACCAACTCTCGGCCAAAAGCGACACGGGGCACAACTACCATAAACGATGCAAATACAATCATGGAGATGCAGCACCAACTCGCATCTAAAACGCGACACAAGGCGATGCGAGACGATAACAGCATCGATACCGTTCCGGTCGCGTACGTGCAATGGCGGGTCTCCAAAAAAAAAAAAGAGCGAGGCGAAATGCACGGGCGCCTCAGAAACGGCGGAGCGAGGTGCAACTCAACAAGACTCTCACAGCAGCCTAGTCAAAGGCTCCTCCACAAGGCTAGTGGGGTCGCACGAGATGAGACCCTCAAATGAGGGTGATGATGGAGTAGAGCATGGCGCCGCCCAGACCCATGATGAAGGGGGTGTCCATGGTGTGGGGGGAAAACGCCTCCGCCAAAGTCAGCGCCAACGGCAGCGACAACAGACCTGCCAGGAACTGCCAGAACGTTGCGAACGACTAATAAAGCAGAGCAGCAGTGAAGGCGGATACAGAAAGGAGGGAGGGGGGGAGGAGTTAGGTTGGGTTGGGTTGGGTTGGGTCGCGTTGGATTTGGGGGTGGGTATGGCGTGAGGGGGAAAGGTCTCCGCTACGGTGAGCGCTAACGGAACGGGAGAGGTAACAGACCTGCCAGAACGTAGCGAACGGTTAATAATGCAGCAGCAACCGAGGCGAGCGCATTGCACCGTGCGTAAAGCGGGGATTGAGGGGCAGAGACGAAACAGAGAAGAGGGTGAGGGGAGTGGAGGGCTCGGGGGGGGGGGGGGGGTATGGTTGGTGCTGAGTGGGAGGGAGCTCTCGCGCTTTACAGCCCTCGAACCTTACAGGTTCAAGTTACGCCATGCCACCTAAACGACTCGCTTTGGTAAACAGCTGCCAGAAAGCGAACGACTAAAGCAGCACCTATGGAAGCTTAGGCGACTCGATTGGGTATACAGCTGCCAGAGAGCGAACGACTAAATCAGCACCTACGGAAACTTGTGCACTTCACCGTGCAGAGACGAGGAGGGGAGGGGGCGGGGGCTTGGTTGGCGTCGAGGGGAGGGGGGGGCTCTCGAAGCTTACAGACCGATAGATTGGAGGGAGGAGAGGGAGGGAAAAGGGGTTGCTGGTGAGTGAAAGGGAGTTATCGATGCATACAGCAACAGTACCAGCATCAGCATCAGCCTCCGCGAGCTCACCGCGTAAACCATGATGACCGTGACCACAGTGACGACGAACACGCAGCAGGACCCTTCGAACGACCGCTGGTAGTACGTATCCGCGTCGCAGCTGCGCGCCATGTACTTGTGCTTCCCTAGCCAAATGCCGACCTGTCGCAACACATCCAAGCATCACACGCAGCTTGAAAAGATGAGTAAGTTGTACCACGCACTCGTACGGCTGCTGCAAGCTCTTTCTTTTCCGTCGGTAAGACCGACCGACTGCCCATCCCGTGTTTCCGGTCGGTATCCGGGTGCCAAATGGGTTAAGCAGTGGCACAGGTGAGAACCAGTTAATAACAAAAAACAAGAAGATCAAAAGCGCCTTGCGCTGCCGTAGTAACGGGGACCACCGGTAGGGACAGCTGACGCCATCACTATCGCTATCGCTATAGTGGGAACCGAAGGACACGCCAGCTAGCGCTGGATTGCGAAGACAACTGAGTTAAATCGACACACGACGTGTATGAAAATACATGCAAGTGTGGTGAGCTTAAGCTTTAGTTTGTTTTTTGTACCCCATCCGCCGGAGGATAGAAGAAAAAAAAAAAAAAAAAAGTCAAAAGCGCGCCAGCTTCTTATTGCCGTGCGCTTCCCTAGCCAAACGTCGACCTGGCGCACAACATCCGAGTATCACACGCAGCTTGAAAATGTGAGTTTCGACGAAACCTGGCGATCTCACAGCTGAGCCGCATTTTCATGCACCAACAAAAACTGGGAAACGGTCAAAAGGGAGGTATAAGACCGATGACAATGGAACGCCAAAAGTTTGAAGTTCCCAGAGATCCCAGCCAAACTTTGCCTGAACCGTCGCCTATGGACCCAATTTGGTAGTTTTTTTTTTCGAAACTTTCCATAATTAATTGCGGGAAAAAATGATTTCTCGCGGCGATCTTGGCCAACATCGGCCTGAGAAATTCTCAAGCAGATCTTAGACTAGACGCGGCGCAATTTCGTGTTCTTCTCCACACACTTCGTTTGACGAAATCAACGACAGCGTCGTGAACTCTAAACGTGGCGAGATCGTTAGGGGCTCCGACCCCCCCTTGGTGTACAGCGCTCACTCTACGGCCGGTGATTTGTGGCGGGCGCCGATCAGGCTTCTGTTAAAAACACATTTGGCGGCTTTGTGTAGAAAACTGAGACTAAAACTCGCTATCGTCTCCCAGCGGGCGGAAAACAGAATTTTGAGAGGATGCGACGGAAGACCACAGGACAACACAAGCAACTTCTCACGCCCTAGGGCATGGATCGAGATAAACTGTTCAGCGCTGTCACCTACACTCATGTGGCCTTGTCCGGAACGAAGAGGAGTGACCATGGGTTGTCTCTATCTCGAGATCGAAGGTCAATCGTGTTTGGTGGGCAGTGTTGATCAAGGCTTGATGAAAAATAGACAAATTGACCTGTTGGGCCGCATGACCCAAAAAAAGAGCAAGAAAAAAAAAAATTTAGTCATATTTTCCCCGTAGCGACGTTACCCGGAATATTTCAGCAAATAAACCAATAAAAAGTTTGCAAACTTTTCGGCCAAAATATCGGCTTCGATTGTCACATGTCCAACTCCCGTCTTTTTCGGTCAGTTGGGGGTATAGGCAAAGCACGCCCGTGGAACGTGCCCGCGCTTGCCGCGAACTACCTGCCTCAACATCGGTTACGACGCGCTGGCAAGACACCCGCAGCCCATGCCGAGCACGCGCGCCGTTGTTTTCTTTCGGGCACGGTATTGGGGATACCGGGGCCGCGATCGCAGGAGCGGGCGAAAAGGGTCCCCTCTTTCGACGACAACTTTGGGGGGGGGGGGTAAGAACGCGTGCTATGATATTATGATGGGAATAGCGTTTTAGCGCCGAAACATACAAATATTTTCGGAATACTGCTCCTTAACCCTTCTTGACCCAAAATGGTCGGAAGAATAACATTAACGCCATAACATTAATGCCATTTTGGTTTCGCAAAACGATTGTTTTGCACACCTGGGCCACTGGTTTCACTCCAAATGAGTTTTGGTCTAAATCAGTTTTGGTGTGAAGAAATAGACCCCCTCAAGCGAGCGGTGTCGAGGTTACCGGTACTCTTAAGCAGAGTCTGACACATGGTGATTCATGTTACTGTAAAATCTAGTAGTAATTACTACTACTAC
Source organism: Undaria pinnatifida (assembly GCA_012845835.1). Lineage (NCBI taxonomy): Eukaryota > Phaeophyceae > Laminariales > Alariaceae > Undaria > Undaria pinnatifida. The sequence continues at coordinate 13,825,884 of JABAKD010000011.1, forward strand.
TACTACTACTACTACTACTACTACTACTACTACTACTACTACTACTACTACTACTACTACTACTACTACTACTACTACTACTACTACTACTACTACTACTACTACTACTACTGCTACTACTGCTACTACTGCTACTACTGCTACTACTGCTACTACTGCTACTACTGCTACTACTGCTACTGCTACTGCTACTACTACTGCTACTACTACTGCTACTACTACTACTGCTACTGCTACTGCTACTGCTACTGCTGCTGCTGCTGCTACTGCTGCTGCTACTGCTGCTGCTGCTACTACTGCTACTACTGCTACTACTGCTACTGCTACTACTACTACTACTACTACTACTACTGCTGCTGCTGCTACTACTACTACTACTACTACTACAAGCTACTAGTACTACTGCTAGTACTACTACTACTACTACTACTACTACTACTAGCTACTACTACTACTACTACTACTACTACTACTACTACTACTGCGATCGCAGGAGCGGGCGAAAAGGGTCCCCTCTTTCGACGACAACTTTGGGGGGGGGGGGTAAGAACGCGTGCTATGATATTATGATGGGAATAGCGTTTTAGCGCCGAAACATACAAATATTTTCGGAATACTGCTCCTTAACCCTTCTTGACCCAAAATGGTCGGAAGAATAACATTAACGCCATAACATTAATGCCATTTTGGTTTCGCAAAACGATTGTTTTGCACACCTGGGCCACTGGTTTCACTCCAAATGAGTTTTGGTCTAAATCAGTTTTGGTGTGAAGAAATAGACCCCCTCAAGCGAGCGGTGTCGAGGTTACCGGTACTCTTAAGCAGAGTCTGACACATGGTGATTCATGTTACTGTAAAATCTAGTAGTAATTACTACTACTACTACTACTACTACTACTACTACTACTACTACTACTACTACTACTACTACTACTACTACTACTACTACTACTACTACTACTACTACTACTACTACTACTACTGCTACTACTGCTACTACTGCTACTACTGCTACTACTGCTACTACTGCTACTACTGCTACTACTGCTACTACTGCTACTGCTACTGCTACTACTACTGCTACTACTACTGCTACTACTACTGCTGCTACTGCTTCTGCTACTGCTACTGCTGCTGCTGCTGCTACTGCTGCTGCTACTGCTGCTGCTACTGCTGCTGCTGCTACTACTGCTACTACTGCTACTGCTGCTACTGCTACTACTACTACTACTACTACTACTACTACTGCTGCTGCTGCTGCTGCTACTACTGCTACTACTACTAGCTACTAGTACTACTGCTAGTACTACTATTACTATTACTACTACTACTACTACTACTACTACTACTACTACTACTGCTACTGCTACTGCTACTGCTACTGCTACTGCTACTGCTACTGCTACTGCTACTGCTACTGCTACTGCTACGGCTACTGCTACTGCTACTACTACTACTACTACTACTACTACTACTGCTACTGCTACTGCTACTGCTACTGCTACTGCTACTGCTACTGCTACTGCTCCTCCTCCTACTACTACGACCACCACCACCACAAATACTTTCGAATTGTCAGGGTTTGCTTTTCCCCCCCAAAGAATGGAATATTCGATATTCAAGGAACAAATCGAACCCTGAGCAGAAAAAAAAAAAGGTTTTCTGAGGAGAAAGTTATTTCCCAGAAGCTACCCGTAGACTATATGATACCGCGCACGTGTGTAATAACTCACCGGTTCGGCGAGGCCATCCCCTACCCCCGTGACGAAAACGAGGATGTACACCAGATCGCGCTGTCCGGAGAGAGCAAACAGGTGCGCGAAAAACACGATCATCAGCTCGCCCGGCCAGATATTGTACTTGATGATCCACTCGAGGGTGTGAGGCCGGTCCTAAGGGTTATAAGGGTTTAGAGGTGTTGCACCGGCAAAAGAGGGGGTGGGTGGGGGGGGGGAGGGGGAGGGTTAGCAAAGTGAGAAAACGCAGCAAACAAAAATGCAGAGAACGTAGAGAACAAAACAGGAAACGCCTAAAAAAGAGTAGAAACAGCAAAAAAAAAGTAGGACAACGCAACCAAACAGTAAAAAAAAAAGAGCAGCAAAAACGAAGAAGGCGGCGGGGTTGATGTCTCGCCCGAACTCGACTAGTTCAAAACTAACGCTATGCAACGCTTGCTGGGATCAAATTGCCAGACATTACGCCTTCAAAAAGTGCTTGATATGTGTTCAAGGCTCATTGGTTCAGGTTCCATCGCATCTAGCTCAGGTTGCACTGCATGAACTTACGTCGAGGCTCACGGGCTCAAGTTGCACAACATTCGCCTCAGGTTTATTTTCGCATTTATTTACGCAAGTTGATGCTCATTGGCTCAAGTTGCACTGTATTTGGCTCAGGCTCCACAGCATTTGGCTTTTGCTCATTGGCTCAAGTTGCACAGCCATAGGTTCAGGCTGCACCGTATTTACTTCCGTTGAAGCTCATGGGCTCAAGTTGCACTGAATTTAGCGTATGTTCCACCGCATTGGGAGTGGTTAGGCTGTTCTTGGTATAACGTACATCCCACTTCCGCGAGAGTATGCTGGCAGCTATACACAGGTGCACAATACAACCCATACTGCATCGGCACAAATGCAACGTCAAACTTTCGTTTTGTTTTCATTCCTTCGGCGGATGGGGAAAAATAAAGCTTAAACTCACCACACATTCACGTACTTCATATAAACATCGTGCTACCCACAACAACAGCGGTAGTCGGGACGATTTAGAAAGAAAAAAAAAAAAGCTTAACCTCACCACACTTCCACATATTTTCGTGCGCATCGTGTGTCAGTTCAACTCCTCCATTGTACTCGCGAAATTATATTATTATATTACATTATTAATATCTATTTCCAAGTGGCTGTTAATGTTCTCCCTGGCATTATTCGTGAGACAAACGAGCGGCAGGCGTATCACGCAGCTTGCAAAAATTAGTGTCGACCCTAAATTTACCGAACTTACCGCTGAAATGTTTAGATTTTCCTTTTCAAAATACTGACACACACATGTGTGCCAATTTCAACTCAGTTGTGATCGCAATCCGGCGCTGTTAATACAGCTTGCGTATCCTTCGGTTCCAGAGGCGATAACGTCAACCTCGGGTCGGTATAGCAAGTCGGTCTAGCACGTTGAACTGCAGCATGAAGACCGGGATAGCCTCTCGGGTGCGTTCAATCGTCACACCAATAGCCCGATCGAGGTCAATCAAGGTCACTTGACACTCAACTCGTCGAGTTAGGGATGACCCACCCGCAATACAAACTAGTAACCGATTCAAAAATAGCCCTTGACAACTTTGGCACGGCCCACAAGTAAGTGGCGCGCCCATCATAGCTAACCTCGGGTCGGTCTAGCCCGTTGAACTGCAGCATGAACACCGGGATGGCCTCTCGGATGGGCTTGATCATCACCAGGAAGCCTATTAAGGTTACCCACACTCCCCAGCTCAGCTGCACCAAAAAAAAACAGCCCCGGCACCCAGGCAAAAAGGGACGAGGTATGAGGTAGGGAAAATGTCGCGATCTGGTTGGGAGGGCGTGAGAAGGTTTGGTACATTAATACAGATCAAAGAGACCCCTATTGGTCTACAGATTACCGATGTCTGTCATGGAAGACAGATACAGTAGATCCCTACTACTAGTAAAAATGATCTGCGAGGTCTATGGTGGATCATGTTGCCATGTGAGAGCCGGGTAATCTGTAATGATCTCTTAATAGCACACATCTGTTCCCTGGGTTGGATCTGTTACACAATCCTGCACAACGTATCAATGATCTACATGGCCTATAAGATCTATATGGCCGATTTGATGAGACGTCCAAACCGTACACTACAAATTCGCTTCGCTTCTTGTTTTGTACCAGCAATAAAAAAAAAAAAAAAACATCGCACATACAACAAAAGAAACATGTGGTACGCACAACATACCTCTAGTGTCCCGGCGCAGTGGCAGTCTGCGGAAGGCTTAAACAGAAGAGGCACCAGGTAGGCGGCGAAATGCTGCACCTTTCGAGTGTAGTTCACCTGAAAAGCAAACAGTTTAATAGCTGAAACCATGTGTCGGACAGGTCGCGATCTGTACATCATTCTAAGAAATGGTTCACCAAAAACCAAGCGGTTTCTCGAACAGGTCACGATCTACTGCTGCTGTACGTAGATCATCCAAAGGAACAGTTCAATGAATGACATGATATGTTGGACAGATCACGGCATAGATCATCCTAACAAAACAACCCCGTGAGGGCATCCGTTTAAACATCCGTTCCGTTTAATCATCCGTTTGGGAATGCGTTACAACGTCCGTTTAAACGTCCGTTCAAACATCCTTTTGAGCATCCGTTTAAACACACGAGTAGACGCCCGTTTAAACACCTGTTAGGGCAACAACCCTGCAAAAATAATAGCAAAGCATGTTCCACAAACGAACCGGTTTCTCGGACAGGCCACGATCTACAGTAGACCATCCTAAGAAACAATCCCTTAGCGAGACGGTTTCTCGGACAGGCGACGATCCTCGATTATCCTACTTCAGTGTAGTGTAGTTCACATGAACAGACACGTTCTGACGAAAAGAAAAAGGAAAATATCCCAAAGGTGAGCATTATTGTTTTTTTTTTGTTTTTTTTTTTTTTTCAAGCACACTTTCACTTTCCAGCTTCTGGACAAGCCGTGGACACAGGTGTCATCCCTTCTCCTCCCCGGTTCTTGCCTTCAATTTTTATCGCGCATAGGGTTCAGCAATCCCACTGCTCGTCGATTGTGCATCGAATGTTGCTTACTCACGCTCTCGCGCTTTCCGCAAGTCAATTTGTCCACAAGAAAAAGTCCCAACGAATTTATACGAGTATGCACTCGGCGGGGGGCGGGGCTCGAACTCACGAAACTGACCTATACCAGGCTCGAGGATAACCTGATACGCCACCGGGGCGACCGGTACTGTATGCCAACGCGTCACACAGCACAACATCGCCCTACTGCAGTCATAACCAAATATCACAATCGATTCAAATCACACACGTCACGTAAGACAGAACAGGTCGCGACCTAGATACTCGATAATAGATCCTGCACTTACTTGCATGGCAAGTTGTGCGAGAAGCCGCATCAATTTCAGATCCTACTAGGAGAATACGTTTGACCCCAAGGGACATTTCAACGGCAAAACGGGGTTTCCCAAAGACTTCGCAGGGATAGCGTTTCCTCACTTCAGGAGCACCGGCTATCGCTCCTATCGTGTCGGAATACCAGTCAGACCTTCTTTAGCAAAAAAAACGATACCCCTACCTATCGAAATACTAGTCGAGACCAGACATATCACACAGATCAAACAGATCACACAGATCATACATATCACCCCAATACACAATGCAACGCCGTGCCAGATTACGGGTTACCTTGAACCACGAGTTCTTGGAGGTAATGATGTACCCCATCGAGTCGGCGGGGCAGAAGTGTCGGCACAAGGACCCGGCCAGGACCGAAACCACGATCATGCACCCCAGCTTGGGAATCTGCAGCGAGAAAGAAATTCGGTACATACGTACGATATCAGCACAGCAATAGTAAATAAACGAGAAGCATAGACTAAGGCTAATCAAACGTGGGGGTTAAGGAAAATCGCATCGACGTTGCCCGACGGCAAAGGCGGGCACATCAACAAGGCGACCACAGCAGCAGTGGCAGCGGCATCATTGGCAGCGGCAGCAGCCACCGCCGCAGCACCAACAGCGGTGGCAGCTATAGCAGCAGCAGCAGCAGCGGCGGCGGTGGTAGCAGCAGCCCTGTCTGAGATTTAGTATAGCAAACATGACAACACCGGCTGGCAGAAAGTTGCCAATGATCATAAAGAGCTACCAGGTACCGGCCTTAGTTAAGGTTGTTCTCAGCCGCTTAAACAAAGCAATCAAAGCAATCAAAGAGCTACCAGAGATGTCATACGACAAAAACAAACTCCTCGCTGAGACAAGCGCCAATGGCCGGTTGCTAATCACGCAAAGAAAGTGAGTTTAACCCGGAGCGGGGAAAAATGAGCCGCGCAACCTCGACAGTTTAGCAAACATTGTTCTGTGTGTTTACGGCTGATATTCACGTCCTATCCGATGTTTCCCTCGGCGGGCCGCGGGGAGGCTACCACCCGTCGCTGGCGGTATGGTAGCCCACAGGAATAGCCCCTGTCACCAGCCCTTGCGCGGTCTCCGTATCTGCTCGTCTTTCTCCCAACTATTAAGTGATGCACAGCAGCTTTGAGCCATTTGCAATGCCGACGTCTGACAGGAAATCTAACGAGTGCTGATCCGTGCGTGCTGCGTGCTGTGTTTTTTCGTTTCGCGCGCGGTGGAATAAACATAACAAGCAGAGACAAAGCGCTAAAGCTATAAGTGTACAAACAAATGCAAGCACGTACGGTTGTCTGTGAGTTGGCTGGAGTAGTTTAGTTAATAAGGACTGAATTACGAGACCTGACAATGACTTGACAATGACTTGACAATGGTGTAACAATGGCTTAACAATGCCTTAACAATGACTCGAGAATTACGTAACAATCCCTTAAAAGAGTTATCAATTGAGCGAGCGAAGAAAACCCGCCAACGTTAAACAGTCGTTTTGCTTAAATCGACTAAAGCCAGGCAGAGTTCGGCTGCGAGTCGGCTAGCGACTAATAATTGGCTTATATCGGTTAACGACAGGCGAGCGAAGTAACCCCCGCAAAGCCCCCCCCGGCTGGGGGGGAAGGGCGGTTGGAGACGCCACCGGAGGCAAAAGTCACGCTGCTTGGCTTCATTAGTCTAGTCGATGTTGTTAATGCAAGTATGATATAAGCCAAACAAGCCTTCTCACAAGCAAAGAAAGCCCAAATGCTGTAGCCATCGCTGCAAGAAACTGCTGTAAAGCTTGGAGGTACCTAGACGTGGTCATCTAATATAGACTATACCTGGTGTTCGACTACGTATGACATATGTATGGATACCAGACCCCCTTCCCCTAGATAGTACCGCCTCCTTACACACAACTTCAAGGTCACCAGAGGTCCCCCAGACTCCGTTCCGTGCTGACCCGAGGTATCGACCCACCTCGTTCGGTGTGCCCTCCACACCACAACCGCACAAGAGAACCTGCTATTAGTGGGGGCACAGCTTTACATTGGCGTCGACGGCAACAGTATACTATTGGCATAGACTAGTCATCCAACTCACAGCCCTAATATGCTTGGTATAGCAGTAGCAGTAGTAGCAGTGGTGGTCCTTTTATTACAGTGCCGGTATATATGTGCACTATAGAGGGAAGTACCTGCACTCTAGCGGCAACTACTGCACTACTCCGCACACTGCCACTCCCGTACACACACACACACACTGGATCGGACAACGGACACTAAGCGAAGGACCACCAGTACTGCTGTGCTGTGATACCTGGCCAACTAATGACTTGTCGGCGACTTACTATACAGCATAGATAGTCATCCAACTCACAGCACTATTAACAATGTAGTTGCAAGGGGAGTCGCCGACCTATATCCTTCATGAGGACACACAACCCGTAATACGCGCGACCGGAGTATCACACACAGCTTGCAAAGATGAGTTTCAACAAAATATTCGATCTCACAGCTGGAGTGTATTTTAATTTTATAATAATATCTTTTGTACAGTACGAGGTAGTAGCACTATTAGTAGTATTGATAGTACAGTAGGGGGACCTGTTTATTGCCGGTACGTGTCCAGAGATTTCACCGGCACTATACCGGGCACCCGGCACTACCGCGAATAGTGCCAAAACGGCACTATTGAGGGCTGGCGAATCCCTCATTAGTGCCGGTTTGGCACTAATGAGTTTGTGTTCCACTTATATGGTGTAGCGCCCACGCTTGCAGCGTCAATAGAGTACGAAATAGATCGACACTACTGTTGAGTGAAGTTCCAGCGGCATGGGCAGACTTTCTTTCCTGCGACACGTGTGGTTCGAACCTGTGGAGCCCACAAGAGTTTGTTGTAAAAAAACATACAGCAGTAGTTTCGGGCTACAGCCTAACCAGGACCTGCCAGGACTAGTCGACGGCGAAAGAAGCACGTCATGTACTCGAGTAAGCTGTGACGGCACAAACTGCTTGTAAAGCTCTCGTTCGTACGAAATATCACTGCTCGTTGCCAACTGTACTGTACTTCGATGTTGCAGAATAAAAATGAAGAATAACTAAAAAAAAAATGAGCCTAGCCGGGTACTTCGCGCAAAGGACCCTGAGTTCCTCCATGGCCTTCTTGATGGCCTCCTTGTCGACGCTACTAGCCTCGCCATGAAGCCGCGCGCTCTGGATCTTGTTGCGCTTCACGAAGTTCCGGGCCCACCTTTCGCCGGCCTTGAAATCCTCGACCCTCGCCTTCACTTCCTTAGAAGCTGCGGGATCCGCTAGCAGGGTTGCCCTGGCGGAACGGCCGAAGCTTCGAAGGACGTCGAGCGTGACGGGCATGTTGGTCTTCCGGGCTTTCTCGAGTAGATCAAGAACTATGGCGTCCACCTATGTCCGTCAAACGAGGGGAAAACAATGTAGAGAGTACAGAAGATCGCACGATTAGTTTCGAGCATTCCAAGAACTAAAGCTTCGTTACACAGCAGTACAGTAGTTGAAAGGAAAATTTTCCGGGCATTTGAAAATCACGAAAGCGCGCCGCTGCACAGTGTGCGTGCAATGTAATGTGTGTAGTTCGCAGTTTTTTCTGGCGCAGCAGCACACGAAACGATAAAACAATAAAAGTTGCGAGAGAAGATGAACAAAAAAAGAAGACGAAGAGGAAAGACAAGGCTAAAAAAAGAAGGCTCGGCGAAAAAAAAAATGAAAAAACCCGGCAAAAAACAAAGGCCCCGCAAGCATAAAAGGCCCGGCAAAAAAAAGGCGCCAACACCAATTTGCGGGAAAACAGCAAATGCATTTTTTCTCTAAATAAATGTATTTTTTCAAACAGCAGTGTAGCGCACCTCCGGAAAGTCGCCTGTGCGTATGTTTTTCTGGCTTCCTCCGCCTCCTGCAGCAGCCTCGGTCTCGTACTTCTTCCGGTTTTTCTTCACATCTCGGACCAACCGTTCCGAGCACCCGAAGCGGTCCGCTATCTGCTCATGAGTCACCTTGTTGTCCATCAGCTTCAGCATCTCAAGCTTCGCGCCGAAGTCCGGCCGCGCACGAGGCCCTCCATGAGGCTGAGACTTCTTACTCCCCCCATTCCTGGCCTTCGGGCGTTTAGATTGTGCCTTCCCCAGCACTGTCTGCTGCTGGCGCATTGCGCTTGCCGGCCTTGGCGACGCACGCGCTGCAGATGCGGTGATTTTCGTTGTTATCATCCAAGATGCTGCCGCAAATGCCGTGCAGCCGCCCGCCACATCCTCCCTGGCAGCTGTGGCCATGAGGGTCTTGCGGCGTTGAGTCTGGTTGAGCGCATAGTTCACCTTCCGCACATGGCATGGTACGCCCCTGCGTAGAGCTGTTCGGGTCTGCAGCAGCACGTGTGCCCTATTTCTCTGTGTGGAGTCTGTCTTTTCTGCCTGGTGTGTGTGTTCGCGCGTGCGGGGTAACCGGCACTATTGGGGGTGACAGCGGTGCCGAACCGGCACTATACCGGGCATGCTCTCATTAGTGCCGGTTTGGCACTATTGAGAGCGCCGCCTGTGTCCAGAGATTTTACCGGCACTATATCGGGCACCTGGCACTAATCAACCGGCACTAAACAGGTCCCACTACTGTAGTATGAATAGTAGTGGTCCCCTTAAGTGCCGGTCACTGCACTAATACGTAATAATACGTAATATATGTTTCGTACAGTACGATGTAGTAGTACCATTAATACTATGAATAGTAGTACTTCGTATGAATAGTAGTGGTCCCCGTTGTGCCGGTATATATATGCCGCCTAGACCTAGCACCACACGCATAACAAACCCCTCACCTAAAGCCCTTTCCCCCCCCCCCCCGCCCCCCGCCCCCGCCCCCCACCCTCCCCCCCCAACCCATCCCAACCCCACCCCCTCGAACACTCCACCCTCTCTTTACTCACTGATTGTACGACTTACCCCAGGATATACACGATAAACTGATGTATTATTTCCAAAAATGTCACATTTATCCCCTCGAAATAATGTATAGTTTCCAGGCACATATCGAGCTGCCCCCCCCCCCCCCCGGCCTCAATAATATACTGGTGCCAAAACCGTCAGATTTATCCCCTCGAAAGGATTTATAGCTTACATGCACAAATTGCCCCTTCCCCCCCCCCCCCCCCCCCCCCCGCCCCCCTCCAAACCCGCTCGCTTTTGATCTAAACCAGGCCCCCCCTTTCCCTTCACAGCTGTCAGATTTTGTCCCCCTCAGAAACGGGTTTTATAGTTTCCGCGCACAGACTGACTAAAATCATCCTGTTGACCCTGATAGCTACACTGTAGCTGTAAGGGGAGTCGCCGACCTATATCCTTAATGAGGACACACAACTCGTAATGCGCGCGATCGGAGTATCACACACAGCTTGCAAAGATGAGTTTCGACGAAATCTTTGATCTCACAGCTGGAGTGTATTTTAATTTTTATAATATATGCCGGCGCTATATATGCCGGCGCTATCTGAAATAATAGCAGCTTGTAGTCGAGCTACTGACAGCTCTTGCCCGCACTGGGCTTTTTCAACGCTGTGCTATTTTTTTTTCGTATTTCCGTCATGTCTTTTCTGGTGACCGCGCGGACCCAACACACAGCCCTAGCCAGTAGCCTTTTCCAACGCTTAATCTACCTAATAATGTGATCTTCTTGCTAGTTCCTTCCTCGCAGTTCACAGACCAACTCACAGCAAAGGCTTCTCCAATCCTAGGCTATTCCACTATAATATCGATTTTCATCCCCTCCTTTTCTCCCCTCGTGATTGAGCAGACCAGCTGACAGGCTCTTTTGACGCTGAGATATGTTATTGGTTGGTAAGCCCCGCCCTCGTGGATGAAGAGACGAACAGACCAGCTAACTCAAGAACAGACCAGCTAACTCATGAACGAAGACTTTTCCCGACCCTATGCTAATACTCTATTTCGCTATTTCTACCGTCCTCGCGGCTTTGCAGACCAACGACCCTCACCCCCAACATGTACGAGTAGTCTTTCCAACGCAATATTATTTTGTTCCTTGTTTCATTTCGTTCCCTCCACGCCACTGCTGTACACACCAAGTCACAGACACGCAGCAACTAGACTTCTTCACGCTACGGGCATAATAGTTCTTCATTTATTTCGTGGTTTTCCCTCTCATACATTATTATTCCACTTCTCCGTTGTTTTCCCTCTCGTGAGTGCACAGACCAACTCGCAGCCCTATTACGTACCAGGTACCTGGTATAGGCTTTCCGACGCTAACACCCCGCTATTTTCGATGTTTTCCAACAACACTAATTAAACTACGTCAGATGTTGAGTTCGATCAACGTAATGGTTGATGCTCCATCTTCGCAAGCTGCGTTGCACTCCGGCGCGCGTTTCCACAGACGCCTTCCGCTTTCAAGATTTAAAGACAAAGGCCAACGACCCCCCTCGTATATGCTGCCAGTACCATGGGCGATTTCGTTTCAAACATGGATAGTTAAAAACAAATATTCTAAACACTTCCGCTGTGGCTTCGAACATTTCAGGGTCGACACTCATCTTTGCAAGCTAGCTGCTGCGTTCACGATGCGCCCGGCCGATCGTTTGTCCTACGGATAATTATTTCGTCACTTATTTCCGCTCTCGTGACTGCTCAGACCAACTCACAGCCCTTCCTAGCGCTACCGGCATACACATATTACTTCGCGATTCCGTAGGTCTCCCTCCCGGGTTTATACTTGTAATTCCGATGTTTTGTCGCCTACGTACCGGTATAACTTTAGATCCCCCCTCGCGAGTGCACATACCTGGAGTACCCAAAACTCGGCACGGTTGAAGAGGGCTGGCTTCATCCACGCCGTCAGTCCTAGGTTTACCATGAGCCACACCACCGTCACCACCAGCAGGGTCATATCAAAAGTACCTGAAGAAGAGAGCAAGCCGGGGAAATCCGAGACAAGCACACTCAAGTGATACGTTTGTTTTCATTCTTTTACGAGGTTAATCCGCGACACACTCGAGTGACACGTTTGTTTTCATTCTTTCAACAGGTTGATCCGCGACATACCACACTCAAATGGCACGTTTGTTTCTATTCTTCAAGAAGAGATTAATCGGCGACAAACACACTCAAATGGCAGGTTTGTTTCTATTCTTCAAGAGGTTTTTTTCTTCAAGAGGTTAGTCTAATGCGCGACAGATAGAAACTCAATCAAACGGCACGTTCGTTTGTTTCCATTCTTCAAGAGGTTAACCCGCGACACACTCAAGTGATACTTGTTTCCAACGTTATCCAACGTTGTCGATCAACTCCTATTGATGGGTTATAACTAAGAGCCCCATTCATTGGCGTCACCACCAGCAGTGAGGGTCATGCCATCAAGTACCTGTGAAAGAGAGTTAGCAGAGGAAGCCCCGACAAACACGCTCAATCAGGTGGATACAGCACCTACCTACGAGGTATACGTTAGTTAACAGATAGATCCTTTAGCTGGCGTCAGGAGATGTTCTGCAGTGATGATCTGTATACGTCGAGTATGGATCCAACCGAGGAAACATGTATGTGCTAGATCATGCAGATCGTACGGCTCCCACCCGGCAACATGAGCTATTGGTAGATCATACAGATCTTCCTGAAATATCTACAGCAGTAGAGCATCAAGTGGGGATCGATGATCTGATCATACAAATCTTCCTGAAATTACTACAGCAGTAGAGCATCAAGTGAGGATCGATGATCTGTGCGATGTGTGTTACATACCTAGGCGTGCCTAGGCCACGCTATTTGTTCATCGGGTTCAACTTTTAGTTTCTCTCAAAGTTTGCTTTTGGGTGATGGTATAGAGTACACCTCTCCTCACACGAGTGAGCCTAAAAAACAATTCTATAAATTGTATGACATATATACCATGTATGTATAGACTGTATTGTATACCAGGCACCAAAGACTTTAGCCTACCGCCGTAGCATGGCTTCATCAAAACAATCAAAACAATCAAAAGCAACCCGAGAGGGTCGCAGAAAAAACACAACAGGTAAAAGTATAAAGTTCGCAGAGCAAATGAGACACCAGTTTTATTAGCATACATACGGCAGAACAAACGACAATTATTTGGTACTCGTAAGTCATGGGCTGTACGGACGTACGTAGCTTGACATTGAATCACAGGCAAGGAGAAGAGAAAACTTGTGCCCGCTCTTGCCGCGCGCATTTATTTATAGCTTCTCGTTGCATAGCTGTGAAATTATAGCGGAGGCGCACGAGCGAACGACACGACACCGCCCGCTGTCGATCGATAGGCCTGGAGGATAGCTCTACGGTTGGGGTTTCTCATTTCTCTGTTATACGAATGGTGGCGCTCGGGCCAACTCGGCGACGACGGAATGAGCGTTTGTGATAGATAGGTTGTTCACCAACCATTTTGTTGTTTTTTCCGAGTTTTCCACGATTTGGGAGCTCAAGACCCTCTCCCAAAGACTGCTATGGAGAAAAAATAAAACTGCTACCTGGTACGTACCGGATGAAAAATCCCTAGCCTCGTAGCTGTACGCAACGAGAATCACGCGAACAAAAAAAAGGCCTCTTGTTCGACGATTTTGCCTTAGCTCCGTCATTCATAAACCATTTTATAATGTATATATATTAACATTTCAAGGACGTCAGCCGTGAGTTCGGCGAATTTCGGGTCAGTACTCATCTTTGCAAGCTGCGTTGTTGGTACTTGTAATAAACCATGTGAGTGAGTTTTTTAAACCAGTTCTTCAGACGAAAACCTGCCACCTCGATCGTAGCACGCGTGTCTTCTCATACATCCATACCGCGGTGCCATCTATCTGCTTTGTTGCTGCGTTTTTCCTTGCTTAATTATTAGGCTTCGTTTTCGTGTTCGGTACGGGGGCGGCGATGACGGAATTGACACCACTATTGCTGTCGTCAGAATCATATATCACGTACTGTACCTGGTAGGCGTCAGAATCACATATCACGTACCTGGTAGGCGAAGACCGTGAAGCAATGCTCCTACTCCGATAGTAGGGTCGTTTGAAACCCCAATATACATTGCACTTTTGCTGCCACCGACGTTGGTTGGATGGCGTCATCCGCTGTGTTGCTACCTAGTTGGAGGCTGTCTGCTATGCTGGTTTTTTCGTTCTTGTGCCGTCTTGTTTCCTTCTTTACCTTTCCCATTGTCTTTTTCTTTTCTTTTTTCTGCTTTCTTATTCATCTTTTTTTTTTTTTGATGCAAATAGTCTGGTGTTCTGGTTCGCGTTGTTTGGAATTTCGCCCGCGTGCTCATTGCGGTCGACATCCCGTTGCCGGCGCCAACGTGAGGCGCCAATTTCATCGACACTTGCCCCTCGTCCCTCAATAACGATACACGTGCACCATAAAACGGCACATATAGCACAGATATGTACCAACCGCTATGCCGACGCACCAGCGAGTGATCGGCGATGATTAGGAATACGTGCCGGTGCATGTCCCGTTGCCGGTGCCAATGCCCCGCCACTTACTCCTCGTCCCATACTACTACTGACGATACCGGTGTACCATAAAACGATACATACATGTGCCGACGCACCAGCGAGCGATCGACGACGATTGGGAATACGTGCCGGTGCATCTCCAGTTGCCGGCGCATTGGCGCCGGCAAAAACCCCTCGTCCCTTAATAACGATACACGTGTGCCATAAAACGGTACATATATAAACGCTGGGCCGGTGCATCTGCTAGCAATGAACGATTATTGGAATGCGTGCCGGTGCATGTCCCGTTGCTGGCGCCAACTCGCCGGCACTTGCCCCCCTCCCTTCAATCTCGTGCCTACCATCTACCAGGCACCAGGTACGATAAAACAATGTCGATGGTTACGAAACGCTATGCGGTGCACCAGCCAGCGATCGACGGCAATTAGAATACGCGCCGGCGCATGTCCAGTTGCCGGTACCAATGCGCCGGCGTCTGCCTCTCGTCCCCTAACCACGGCACATACATCTACCAAACACTGTGCCGAGGGGCCAGCAAGTGGTCGACGATGACTGGATCACGTGCCGGCGCAGGTCCGGTTGCCGGCGTAAAATGCACCGGAACTCGCCACTCGTCCCTCATAACGATACATACATATATATATGCCGTAAATGATACATACGTTTACCCCACACTGTGTTGAGGGTTTTTCTGGCCATCGATGACGGTCGAAAAACGACGCCGACGCCAATGCGCTGCCAGTTGCCCCTTGTCCCAAACTAACGATGCACATGTACCAGAATAGGACCGGCGCGGGGACGATGCCTTCCCCGTCCTCATCTAGGCTGGTGAACAGATAGGGTTCACTTCCGCGGTTTTCGCCATAGTTTTTGTTCTGTTCCATTTCCGCGCCACCCCGCTGAATCCCATTGGTTTTGCTCAAAAGAGGCTTTCGTTCGATGCTCGACGCGGGCGACATGGAGTGAGACGACGAGCAGCAATGCGTGGCAACAACGCCGACGATCCGGACGCGGTTGCAAATCACTTTGGAGCCATCGCCGACATACAAGGGTCGGTTCGCACATTGTCGTTGCCGCAGGTCACCCAAACGAAGGTCGTCACCGTGCTTCGTGGGACATATTGTTGGGAGGCGTTGGGGGGACAGGGCCTGACCTCGTGGTGGGGTCCAGGCGGTCGAGTTTCTTTGGATGTCTCTCACGGTGGGCTAAATTTTTGTTTGTGGCGAGGTTGGGCGAAACACTCGCCTCATCGAAATGGAATGGCGCACCCCGTGCATTGCTTGACGGGGGGAGATAAGGCGTTATACGGGGGGGGGGGGGGGGGGGGGGGGGGGGGGTGACCTCGTTGTAGTGACATCAGGCCACTAGCATTGCGGTTTCGTTTTCAAGGGGAAACAAAAGGCGACCAAGCCCAACAGGGTCGGTTATCGTGCGTGCACGCGACGACGCCTTCCGAAGTAAGAGCAGGGGGCTGCGGCGTCGCTCACAGGGTGTAATTGCAGTCGGCTTATCCGACGTTGCCGAAATGCGCCCCCAGTCGTCGTGTCGGTAGGGTAACACGGTTAGTATTGAGGTGCAGGGACACCGACCCTCTGTGCATCTCTCCAGGTGGTGGCGGAGCAGAGCTTGAGTCAGCGAAGCCGTCCTCCCCTCATTGCGCAGTGGCGCAGGTACTATGCGGACGGCCGGGGGGGAGGTGCCGCTGAGGGTGATTCAGAGAAATGGTAGTTAGAGGTGTTCAGAGTCTCCCAAGGTATATACCCGCGACAACCCAGAGGATGCGGGTATAACATCTCGTATGCTAGCAGAGATTGGCAAGATAGGGCAGAGGCAGGCAGGCCAGTGGACTGTATAGGGCCGAACACCGCGATATCGACGCGGCGTCGGAGTTGGGGTATGCCAATGGTTTATTACCATTGGGGGCGTCCGTCGTACGAGCCTGCCTGTGTTTGAGCCTCGGCCAGTTGGCTGGGGGGCGGGGGGAATCTCGGGTGTTGGCAGTACGATAGGAAACTAGAAGCAGTGGCCAATGCCGCGGCTCTCGTACCACGCCAGTGGACCCCCCCCCGACCCAACATCGTATAGAATAATAACATGATATTTCGAAACATGTACAATGAAGCACCGTTCTCACTATTAACAGTACTTTTCATTCACAAACTAAGAATACACTTCGTACAGCTGTGAGATCGAAGATTTCGTCGAAACTCGTCTTTGCAAGCTGTACGATGTAGTGTTGCAACATAATTAGAGGCAATCAGAGGGTCGCAAAATAATATCGTCCCTCACTCTTCCGGTCCTGCGAGTAATGCAGTCGCCAGCGACCTCGCCGGCCCCAGCCTTGAACGTTAAACGCCGGGCACCCACAAAAAAAACACAACTCAAGTAAATAACAGGGTGGCAAAAAATACACCATTTCGTTCTCAATCTTCTCTAGTCTTGCAAAAATAATCAGAGGGTCACAGAAAAAAAACAACACTCGATCCTCCATCTCACCCTTCCAGTCTTGCGAGTAGTCGCCAGCCACCTCGCCGGCCTCTAACACCCTCCCTCCCGAGTTGCTCCCACTGACGGAATCCGTTTGAGTGGATGCCTCAGAGTCAATGCCACACGACCCGTTGATGACGCCGTTTTTTCCGTTGATAATGCTGCCAGGTTCGTTGGAAAAGCCAGGTCCGTTTTCGATCGACGAGTAGGCTCTGCAAGTCGTTCGCAACCACGGGGCAAGTTCATAGCGCACGAGGGAAGGGAAGGGATTGGGTTGGGTTGGGTTGGGTTGGGTTGGGTTGGAATGCCGCGGCACCTGTGGGTGGGTGGCAATCTGTTACCCGGGTGGCAGCCTGTTACCAATCGTAGCCCAAGCGGTTCGTACGTTAACAAACAGCGTCGTCGGCAAAATTTACGAGGCATTTTTTCACCTCGTGTCCCGCTTTCCTAGATCCGAAAACCAGGGGCTGTGCCTCTACAGACTTGCCAGCGGCAACAACACCATAGATAGCACGTACCAAGTCACACGGGTAACCACTAGACACAAGAGTGACCAGATGCTGCAATGTAAAAATTCAGGTGATGACTTGTCCAACTAAGTAACTACACGATACGATACGATGCTCATCCCACGGTAGGTGTGCAGCATATTCTAAGAATTATCTGAGCTCCGAGCATGAGGCTACCTCACCCGCAACATGACTTCGAAGGCATTCGCTCGCGTAATTCGGCCAATATTCTATGCGCTAGCCCTAAACAAAAATTACTCGTAAAAATATCAGGCTAACCGTTAGTTTGTCACCTGATGAGCGCAAACTGCCAGAAACGTTTTCGGTCAAAAACTGCAACCAACCCCTAGCGTGGCATGATGATAATAACCATGATAATGACGAGAATAGTTATGATAATGAAGACAATGACCATGATAATGATATTGACGATAATGGTTATGATAATGACGATAATGATGATAATGGTGATGATAATAACGATTATGATGATGACGATAATGATGGTCTGATGGCATAGAGTATGATATGATACTGCGAATCGCAGTACGATAAGGGTGGCTTTTTAAGGCAGAAAATATGTTCTTGACTGGCTGGGGTCCTCAACCAAGGCCCTTTCCAATATCGATGGAACTCCATTTCGTGTGATATACGGAGTAAGAGTATATGTAAGTATTACGTATATGTAAGTAAGTCTATGTTTTAAATGCTTTAATTGCCTAGGCCATGGGGACGTTCATCGCGCACGAGTACTTGCAGCACTTGCAGTTAGTCGCAAAAAGCCAGGTGTTGGATGTATGTATGTGGTGTATCGCTCCTCAACAGAGGATGCCTGAGAATACTACTAATATTTATGAGCACCCTGCTCCCAATCAATGCAGCAAGTGGTTCCATCCAGTGGTTCAAAATATTTTTCAATTTAATGCCTAGCAGGTCAGGTCAGGTGAGGTGCACTGCAACACAACTAACTTTTATTACTTGCATTTTTTAGTCGACAATTATTTATTGATGTTTTACACACGCACACACTACTGCACTAGACTACTCGTACTACTACAGCAGTTGTAATTGTTTGTGTGCGAAACGAAAAATAACTAGTAAATGTCAATAGAATAGTCGGGGGTTAGGAGTGAGTGGTCGTATTCGTATCGTACACAGCAGTAGTAGTAGCTACACAGCAGCGACCCTCAACCACAGCGCCCAACAAGTGGCAAAAGTGTCTTCGTTAGTGTTCTCATGCCATAACACAGCACCGTCAACCAACCGTGCGGCATTACATCTTGGTTGCAGGTACACCGGTGCATATAGCACCGTCAAGCAACAAACCAGGCGTAGTGTATACCGTAGACCAATAGGACTCGGCCCGCCTTCGACAAAATGTTGAAATACACTTTCACTCTAATCCCTACCAGATACACTACAAAACATATTACCACTTAGTAGTCCAGAAAAAATGTGGAGGCACACTGTGCGCAAGATGAAGGGGAACGTCCCCTGCATTGGTTGATTGACTGGGTTTAGGTTAGGGTTGTGTACACAGTACTGGGCCCTCTCTATCGCGCCAGCTGCCAAAATCTCTGGACACAGACAGCGCCCTAAATAGTGCCGGTCCGGCATTATTGAGGGCTGCCACGCTATAGTGCCGGTTGGGCACCATGGCGCCCCGCAATAGTGCGGGTTCACCACAATCACACAGGACAGAGGACAGAGCAAAAGAGGGTACACGTGCTGCTGCAGACGCGAAGAGCTCTACGCCGAGGCGCACCATGCCATGTGCGGAAGATGAACTGTGCCTTCAACAGGACAGAACGCCGAAAGCCCCTCATGGTCACGTTTGCAGGGGAGGATGTGGCGGGCGGCTCCACGGCAATTGCGGAAGCGTGTTTGACGACAACGACCAGAACCGCATCTGCAGCACGTGCGTCACCAGGACTGGCAAGCGCAAAACGACAGCAGCTGAGGGTGCTGGGACGGGACCATCTAAACGCCCGACAGCGCAAGGGCGGAGTAAGCGTAAGAAGGGTTCTCGTGCGCGGCAGCGGAGGAGAGCGGCAACGAAGACGCGGCGTTCCACCTATCGAAAGCGAAGATAGCGATGATCGCAGCGCATGCCGCTACGGGAGCGCGCCAGTCAGACACGAGAAGAGTTTGTTGCTGCGACGGAGTGAGGGTGGGGGGAGGGGGGGTACAGCTACAGTGGTTGTTTTTTTTCCGTGCGTTTCCTTGCTGTCGTGTTTCTTGTTTGTGTTGTATCTAATCTTCCAACATCGAAGGAGGGCAACGAGGAGTGAGGTTTCGCTTCGTCTGCTAGTAATATCAAGTTGTACGGACGGGAGCTTTACAATAATTTTTACACGCCAAATGTGGTTAAGGCTTACTTTGGGTAAGCTATTGGTTAACCTTCTGCAAGCGGTCAAACGGATTAATATCCCACTAATACCATAACAAATGGCGTCGTCGACAGACTATGGGATTTTTTGGGTCGTGGGTTCAAATCCCGCCATGCACAACAATAACATGATAAACCTTTTCAGACTTCCCCCATGTTCAACTTGAAAAATAGTCTCCCCGGTATAAACTACAGACTACCCAGGAAATCAAACCCCTTGGATATTAACAGGTCCGCCCGTATATCCGCAAATAAACCGCTTCGATATTGACAGGTCCGCCCGTGTATCCGGCCGACCTGCTGTCCCGCCGTTTCAGGGGGGGAGGGTGTTACAAGGCTTAGTTTGGGTAATCTATTGGTTAACCTACAGCAAGTGGTCAAACGGACTAATAATAATACCCCACTAATTCCTCAACACAAAAGGGAATTTGTGTGCATGATGTGTGCATTCCTTTCGCGGTCGACGAGTGCTGTTGAGGTTGCCCGAAATGGATTGATCCGGGTGAGGCGAGTGCCACTGCTTTCTTGCCCACAAAACATTGGGCACCCGTGAGGTACATCTCTCTGGAAAATGGCAGAGCGGTAGATTAGTATGCTTTTGAAGGGTTCACACGACATTTCAGGCTGTACAGTACATTGCGTGTGCTGGGGTGGGTAGAGAGAAACGGTGCAACATGCAAGTAATTTTTTTGCAGCAAATTCTGAGTTCTGACAGCGTGGGAACCACACGACGTCGTGTCGTAAGAAAGACTGCCCACGCCGCCCACGCAACAACTTCGCTGCATTCGATCCATTTGGTACTCTGTTGGCCCCGCAAAAGGTAAGCGCCACACCATGAACGCAAGTAGTGCCTCAGCAGTGCCGGTCCGGCACTATGGAGGAATATTCAAAACATCAACAGTGCCAAACCGGCATTATTGAGGCACTATTCGCAGTAGTGCCGGTGCCCGGTATGGTGCCGGTGAACGCTCTGGGCACATACCGGGACTACAGAGGGCCCTGTACTGTACGTCGAAGCCAACGACAACCATTTTCTCGAATACCAGGTAAGCGGTAAGGTAGCCACCCTTCACACCCTGACCCTAGCCACGACCGCTTGGGAAATTTCTGTGAATGAAGATCTTCGCAATATAAGGTGTTCGCGACTTGAAATTATTATTGGCTGAAAAAAGTGTAAAAACTAGTATTGAAACCGACGAACGTCATTAATTAATCAAAAAGGCCGACCAACATACGATAAAATTAGGTCAGGAGTTGAAAAAAAGTGTTTGGAAAACACTGTTACAGCAGTAGGATTACCCACCTGTTGCGCCGATTTTTCTTGGGTTGGGTTGGCCTTAGATCGCGACGTTTGGCGGTTTCGATACTGTTTTCTAAAAAAATCGATACTATTATTGAATGTTTTCCTACCCAAATCCTACCCACCCTAGAGTTGATATCTCGCAAACACGCTATTAATAGTAGTGACGAACACTATTACCGGAACCATTCGGGTGTTTGCGATGTACCCACTTTTGGTTGGGCAGGAGTTGGGCAGAAACACATAAGATACTATTGATAGTATCGAAACCGAACGTCACGGTCACAATCCAAGGCCAACCAACCCAACACCACGAAAAGCCAGCCAAAACAAATGACGAGAAAATAATTACTCTGTTTCCAACCCAACAAAGATTGGAAGTCGCAAACACCCTACAAACGTGTTCGACACTACCAACCAATATGATTAAGGGCCAATGTGAACGACAGGAATAGTACAAAACCCCCTAACCTTGGCCCAATCAACCAATCAACATTCAGGACTCGTAAAACATTGCCGAGAGTACTTCTTCGACACTGCTGCGGTTGAGGGCCGCTGCGTAGTTGACCCTTTCAAGGGGCCCCGTGATAAGGAAATGCGGTATACAAGGGGTCTAACGATTTTCCGCACCATTTCTCGTCCTTCTCAGTGGATGCAACACCCAATACATATGCCGTTTATCACAAGTTTCTTGCAAGGGGACTACCACACAGCCTCCCGCTTCAAAAACGCCACGTGGACAGCTAGACGTCGGAACATTAAGGATCCTGCTGCCCCGACGCGCAACGGCCCCTCAAATCAGGCCATCTACTGTAACCCTAACCCTTCATTAGAGACACACCGTTAGCTGTGTTACGAACGTGTTGGTGGGACACCGGTGTCAGGATGGACATGTGTACATGTTTGCAACCCTAATAACCCTAATAACCCTAATGATCCTATCAACCTATGCTTGGGGTTGGGTGTGGGCGGGTCGCTGATAACTCCCTTATTGGACTTGAGACAGATGCCAGAACATTCATTATCCACCACATCGTCGACATCGGTGAGTCAACAGACTCCACACCGTTTTGATATCGGTTGGTCGGTTGGTTGAATGTTCGGTCGGTTGGGTAGTTGGCTGATAAGTTGGTTGGTTGGTCCGTTAGCTGGATGATAGATTGGTTCGTTGGTCCAATGGATAGGTTGGTTGGTCCATTGGCTGGTCGGTTGGTTGGTGGGTTTGCACACGTCGGACTGATCACCGATCTCCATTTACTTGATCTAGATATTCTATCAGGGAATATCTGAAGATCTGTATCGTCTATTCATAGCTCAGTGACGGGCGGTCGTAGCCGTATGATTTGCATGATCTAGCACATGCTTCCGGGATTGGGTCTGTGTTCTCTACAACACGATTCGCTTCGCGGGCGCTCGTACATGAGTACTACTCCGTATTCCGTATACAGACTCCAGAGTACTATCCATAAACTCGCCGAGTTCGACTGCAGCAGGAGCTGTCGTCTTCGTCTCGTACACAGCAGTGTGCGTCAACCATACGATAGTGTCGAAGAAGTGATACCTGGTAAGTGGCTAGTCTTGTGCTGGAATATATACACCCGGGATCTGGTACATACGATCAAGTACGATACCCACTGGCAGTGTACACGATGTGGTGTGCGCATGGTAGATCATTACTGGCCTTCGTGGGGATCGTTCAGGAATGGGCGTTGCCTGCTGACAGCCGTAACCACGCGGTGGCCAGCGAGGCCGACGGGACCAGTTCGCAGCCTCGCTGAGAATCTGTACTCTGCGCCCTGCAACATGCAGAACAACGTACGTCGTAGCTCGTACCAGGCACCTGGTACGCAGTACGTAGGCTGGACCGACTTATGTACCCGGTAACAGCACGAGATATGCGCACGAGCGCACGATTACTCGCACCATGGGCAGAAACAAGGATTGGACATACACGTCCCTGGGTACCGGGCAATATTTAGGCGGGCCGCAGCCAGCGAGCGGCAGACATGACATATGTGCACTCCATTCGAGACCCACGGTAAAATAACACGGCGGAATACCAGGTAACATCCCGAGGCGATGAGTGGATACCTGGTATGTGTGCGCTTGTCAACGTGCGTATGATATGATATGATGATGAGGTATTAGGCACGAGTAGTAGCTGTTAAGAGTATGTAATGGTGTAATGGTAACTAGCTGCCACGTGCGCGCACCCGTCGTAATTTTAGGGCTTGTAATGGGCCGGCGCTGGTGGGGCGACCCGCGGTTGGGCCGGGCCGGGCCAGAATTGGCCACGAGCAGTAGCTGTTCAAGTCTGTAATGGTGTAACGGTAACTAACTGCCACGTTCGCCCACCCGTCGTAATTTCAGGGGTTGTCATGCGCCGGCGCTGGTGGGGCGACCCGTGGGTGGGCCGGGCCGGGCCGATCGGCCCGGCCCGGCCCATCATTTTTTCATGTAGTGGGCCGCGGCCCGGCCCGGCCCATCATTTTTTCATGTAGTGGGCCGCGGCCCGGCCCGGCCCGCCAAACTTTCATAGGACGACCCGCGGCCCGGCCCGGTCCATCAATTTTTCAAATTTGTGGGCCCGGCCCGGCCCATGACATCCGCAGCGAGGCCCATGAGACACGGGCTCCATATGGGTCGGCCCGTGGATCTGAAGAGCCGGCCCATGTGTTACTTTGTATTAAAAAGTGCACAATGACGTTTATTTTTATTTTCGTGTTGATTATTATCGGCTAATAGTATTACCATGTCCCGCACCTGCTATAATAGCTGCAACGCCTGCACCTGCTCACGGTCTTTCATCCGAAGACAACAAAGATAACGCGATAGTTATCTTTATTTTTCAGTGGCGGCTTCCCAGGCGACTGCAGCAGCAACAAGCTTCATTCTTGGTTCAACAACGACACCCACAAAGGTGAATGTCACTACAAGTTTCGGCCAACAGATGTCCCCTGTCTGGCCCTGCTTCGCGGAGTGTTCACCGGCGGTTCCGTTTGGGCCGAACCATGGTGAGAACGTCAAATAATTGCTGTCTGGAGCGCGGAGAAGGCAAGGAGTGTCCCCTGTGCACGCACAATTGTACGAAGGCTTTGACAAGACATTGCAGAATGATGACACAGAATGAAAGTTGGTTGCCGCCGCGAGCAGGAGATCAGCACAGGCAACGAGTCAGCGCGCAGAGGCGCTCGTCGAGGCATCAGGTGGGTAGTTGTCAGGATCGCGCTTCTAATTATTTTGAGAAAGAGGGCAAGAGTTTCTTAGCTGGGCACAAAATACTCTTGACGAGGATACAAGTTGTGTATATACGAGAATATATAATATAAAAATAAAAATATACTCCAGCCGTGAGATCGAAATTTTTGTCGAAACTCATCTTTGCAAGCTGTGTGTGATACTCCGATCGCGCGTATTACAGGGTGTGTGTCCTCATTAAGGATATAGGTCGGCGACTCCCCTTGGACCTACAGTGTAGCTTCTACACAGTGTAGCTTGTACCAGGGTCAACAGGGTGATGTTAGGCAGTCTGTGCGCGGAAACTATAAAACCCGTTTTTGAGGGGGACAAAATCTGACAGCTGTGGAAGGAAATGCATCAGTTATCATGTATGTCCTGGAAGTCGTACAACCAGTGAGGAGAAAGCGGAGTGTTCGAAGGGGTGGGGGGGGCGGGAAGGGGAATTTCCAACAGCTTTAGGTCGCAAATATGTATATCAGTTAGGAGCTTGCTATACGCGTGGTGCTAGGTCTAGGCGATGGTGTGGTCGGCGGGGAAGGAGGGGGCGTTGGGGGGGGAATATGAGCAGCCGGTCGCCCCGGTGGCGTATCAGGTTATCCTCGAGCCTGGTATTGGTCAGTTTCGTGAGTTCGAGCCCCGCCGAGTGCATACTCGTATAAATTCGTTGGGACTTTTTCTTGTGCACAAATTGACTTGCGGAAAGCGCGAGAGCGTGAGTCAGCAACACTCGATGAAAAATCGACGAGCAGTGGGATTGTTGAACCCTATGCGCGAAAAAAACTGAAGGCAAGAACCGGGGGGAAGAAGGGACGACACCTGTGACCACGGCTTGTCCAGAAGCTGGAAAGTACAAGTGTGAGAAAAAAAAAAAGATGAATTGGAGGTACGGCATGGATGGCTATAAAAGTAATGAGGTGATATCAACTGCCTGGTAGTGTTTATTACTCTGGCAGATTTTGATTTTAGGTGGGGCGGCGGGACGGAACAAAACGAGGGGGGCGGGGGGGGGGGGGGGGGTCAAACCCCTGTAGGTCGCATGAATGTATACCTGGGAGGAACTTTACTAAACGTGCTAGGTCTAGGCGATGGTGCGGGTGGTGGGGAAGGAAGGGGCGGAAATAAATGAATCGGAGCTACGAGTACGGCATGGCTGGTTGGATAGGTAATGATGTAATATTACCTGCCTGGTATTGTTTATTATTCTACAAGATTCAATTTTAGGTGTAGTACACAAAAAAAAGTTTTGGTGTGGTGCACACTGTGTTATAGCTTCGTAGTGTGTTATTCTACATGAATCGCAAGACAGAACATACTCGTACATATAACAAAATACAACAAGGTGATGTGGTCATGCAATGCCACCACCATTGAGCACGAGGGGGAGAAGTGCAAATCCTCAGTGTTTTGAAAGGAACGCTTGATGCACCCGCGCCCAATTACGTTACTTCGTTATGCATACAAGTATGCTACTTCGTGTGGCAGAGGTTGGGAGGCGACAATGCAGACGGTAGGTACGAGATACCCTACGTAATAAGTTGGTAGTGTGGTCTTCTACCGCAATTTTAACATAACTGCCTGTACTATCTTTTCACATTATTATTACCTAATGTACGATTATACGCCCGTCATTTTTACCGTGCCGATGTGGGCTTTGAGGTCGCCACTTCTAAGACAGAGATACATATTACAAATACAACAAGCGAGGTGATGTGGTCATGCAATGTCATCACCATTGAACACGAGGGGAAGGAGTGCAGATCGTCTGCGTTTTGAAAGGAACGCTTATGTGCCCGCGCTCAATTACGTTACTTCGGTGGGCATATTCTACTTCGTCTACCAAACGAAGTACAAACGAAATACAAAACGTATGCGTAACGAAGTAACGCAATTGAGCGCGAGAGGTTGTCAGGCGATCAAGCAGACGGCAGGTAGGCACGGAATGCCCTGGGCAATAGGTTGGTAATTCCGAATTTTTGACATATATATTATATACAGTAGGTGGCCCTATATAGTGCGGGTGTCCGATATTGTTAGGGTGAAATCGTTTATCACAATATGGACCCCTCTATAGTGATCGGTTTTTATATAGTGCGGGTGCCCGGTAAAGTGCGGGTAAATCTTCGTGACACATACCCGCACTATATAGGGCCACCTACTGCATAGCGTACAGCTCAGATGTCGTTTCGATATACAAGCAGTCGACCAACCTTGCGTCCTGTTGTGCTATAAACTAAAAATAGGAGTATATTTTATATTTGTTGTTATTTTGTTTCCGTCGTTGGGTTATGACGTCTCTCTTCTGTTCGTTCGTTTTTCTCGCTGCCAAGCAGAGAAGTAGCATCGCCACAGCGGAGAGCGTAATAGGTGCAGCGTGGGGAAAGGAGAGGCTGGGCATCGCGTGGGTACGGCTGAACGCAGCTACTGGAAACGAAGGCATGCACCGAACTTATCTATGAATACATTGGTTTACTTTGACTGTCTCAAAGCAGTCTGTGACCAGATATTAATAGTAATAATTTGCATCTCTCTACGACGAGGATGAAGAATCAGCACGGACAATGGGTACGTATACTGATTCCGTTGAGTAAAAAGAACGGATTAACAAAACTTGTTCATTTGAATTTCATCATGATATGATATATTACCTCTATAGTACTGCATACAACAGACGGCTACCATAGTATAGAATAGCGGAGAGGGTAAAGGACAGAAGAAAATATTACTATTAATAGAAAAGAATACTAAGAGAGGTATACGACTAGCCGGTCGCCCCGGTGGCGTATCAGGTTATCCTCGAGCCTGGTATAGGTCAGTTTCGTGAGTTCGAGCCCCGCCAAGTGCATACTCGTATAAATTCGTTGGAACTTTTTCTAGTGCACAAATTGACTCGCGGAAAGCGCGAGAGCGTGAGTTAGCAACACTCGATCAAAAATCGACGAGCAGTGGGAGTGCTGATCCCTATGCGCGATAAAAATTGAAGGCAAGAAACGGGGGAGAGAAGGGACGACACCTGTGACCACGACCTGTCCAAAAGCTGGAAAGTGGAAGTGTGCGAAAAAAAAAAAAACAACGACGACAGACAGCGGGAGGGGTCCTGAATTGTTCAATTCCTGGTAAAAGTGCAGTGCATTGCAATCACTTAAAAGTTGTAAAATAAAGAAAAGTATGATAACTTCAATGACCTGCTTGGTGCTTCGTACTGATACATCGCCCCGATGGCGTACGTATCAGGTTATCCTCGAGGCTGGTATAGGTCATTTTCGTGAGTTCGAGTCCCGCCGAGTGCATACTCGTATATATTCGTAGGGACCTTTTCTTGTGCATAAATTGACTTGCGGAAAGCGCGAGAGCGTGAGTTAGCAACAACACTCGATGGAAAATCGACGAGCAGTGAGATTGCTGAACCCTAGTATTTTTAGAGATGCTACTTGTAAGTGTGCGATAAAAAAACTGAAGGCAAGAACCGGGGGGGAGAAGGGACGACACCTGTGACCACGGCTTGTCCAGTAGCTGGAAAGTAGAAGTGTGTGAAAAAAACAACGAAAAATGTACAAGACAAGAAATAGCTGACACCATGACACGCATCTAATATTTACGTCTAGTACGCGCTCATCATTATATTTCTCTAAATTCCTCTGGCACAGGTTACGGTGCCGTTGATATCGAGTCAACAGCGCAATCATCATGTGGGCGTTGGGCTTAGCCGGCGCTCCGTCAGAGTCCTCACCCCCCCTCTGCAAGACGCTGGTTGGGGGAAGGGTGCTTCTTCTCTCGTGGGGGCCTTTAGCCACACAGCCGTCCTCTTTGACGAGCAGCCAGAGATGACGAATGTACGCGCGGAGGGGATATGACATAAGGACACGCCAGCTAGCGCTGGATTGCGAAGGCAATTGAGTTAAATCAACACACAACGTGTATGAAAATACGCGGAAGTGTGGTGTTTTTTCCCCATCCGCTGGAGGATAAAAAAGGAAAAAAAAAGAAGGAATACATATATAGGATACGATATGTAGTCTAGGGTGTGGTGCTCGTGAAACGAGATAGGCCACAACATGTGGATGAGCAGCTGCACTCGTCAAGGTTGTTTATGGGGCAGTATATACACAGCAGCAGTCAGTTGTAGTTTCTTAGGGCAGATGTTGTTTGGTTCTGCTGGCGTCCTGTCTGGAGAATACTTTACTCTGGCGCTGGCAGCAGCAACAGCAGTTAGTTGTGGTTGGTATGGAGAGATGCGCCTGATTTCCAAACCCTCTTCAATTTTCGCTCAGTATGTACATCGCGAGTATCGAATCCATTTGTTTTCCTCGCCTGTTGTTGTTGCTGTTTTTTGCTGCGAAACAAACCATAAACCGCCCTTCTGCGGCTTTCATGGACAGGTTATACGCGGGCCGGCCCGTGTCTCGGGCAGTAAATGTGGGTTGGTTGCCTCGCGTGGGCAGAGCGGACGCCAATGTCGTCATAGTAGTACTTACCGCACATAACACATGATGGGCCGCGGCCCGGGCCGGCCCGCGAAAACGCGCGGGCCATCTCATGGGCAGGGCGGACTTCGTCATCGTACATATTATTCTAGCAGCAATTGCATACCACATTGCATGGGCCGCGGCCCGCGCCGGCCTGTGAAAACTCGTGGGCCGCCTCATGGGCTCGGCAGAGCGGCCCACATAAAGCCCACATCTCGTGGGCCGCGGTCCGGCTTGGCCCATCAAATTTTCACATGATGGGTCGCGGCCCAGCCCGGCCCATCAAATTTCCAGATGATGGGCCGCGGCCCGGCCCGACCCATCAAATTTCCGCACGATGGGCCGCAGCCCGGCCCATAGAGTATTCAAAACCGTCGGCCCGGCCTAGCCCGGCCTACCAACTTTTCAAAACTCTCGGCCCGGCCCGGCCCATCATTTTTTTTTTATCTTTGCCCGGCCCGGCCCATCACATATTCAATTTTTTTGGCCCATCACATTTTCAAAATTCTCGGCCCGGCCCATGATGACATGCCTTGGTAATTTCGCAGTTTTTATGATACTGCTCTGTGCTGTGAGCAATGTGCGTTGTCGCGATACGAGCTGAACATTGTGCTACTTCAACGAACACTGATAATGAGATGACGTTCCGGGTGGCTATCTCCATCGAACCTGACCCTCAGGGGGTAGGCCGGGTCGACATACCCACGCATCCGTCTACAACTATAGCTTGCGCTGCCGGGGTTGTAACGAAGACCACTGATAGGGACAGCTCACGCTATACCTACAACGGGACCCGAAGGGTGCGCCAGCTATTAATAGCGTTGGGTTGCGAAAGCGACTGAGTTAAATCGACACACGACGCGTATGAAAATACGTGGAAGTGTGGTGATCTTTAGGCTTTTCATTTTTCCCCATCCGCCGGAGGTTGAAAAAAAAACTATAATTATTTCACACTAGGATCGCATATGATACGCAGGCGCAACCATGTATTTTTTGTTTTACAACGTCACAGCTGACGTTTTATTATTTTATTTTTTTTGGAGTAAAATCACCGTGCAGCTTGCAAAGTTGATTTTCAACCATCCAATCGGTCGTTGTTGTTGTTGTTCTCACATAAATTCGCATAATCAAGTCCGTGGTCACGGGACAGGCTCTAGTCACGCTTAGCTGAAGAATACCCCAGGGAAACACAAACAAACCAAAAGGTGGTACAAGCGTCGTACTTACAACAGCTGACGCTTTTCAATTTAACACGTGCGAACGACCTTCCGTAAAATTTGTGAAGCTGTTAATAAATAAACAACCAGGTCAAATTCACCAACACCATACGATTAAACACAGATTAAATATACCACGCGGCTTGCAAAGTTGAGTTTCAACCATTCAATCGATCGTACTCACAGCTGACATTTTTCAGTTTTTTTAGTTCGATAAAAATTATTATAAAAACAAGGCGACACCACAGCAGCACAGCACACATCTAGGTGAATACTTTGAGCAACAGCAGTACGAGTTATGTTTATACTCACGCTTTCTACTCGACGTCGTTCATGAACGTTGGTCAAGTGAGCTTGGATGCCGAGAGACCTTTTCGGCTCCCGGTTAATGGGCGCGCGTTGTTGTGGATTCCGGGAAAAGCGAAACAGCTTCAGGTACGGTTGATTGTGCGTATTCACATGAAGGAGGCTGGTCAAATCGGGGTGCCGTGGCTACTCTGCAACGGCTGTCGGAATACTGCTGATGGTTTTGCACGGAGGAGCACCTCCGCAGGAGGCGTCGTTACCCGCTGTCCCAAAAATCACACCTAATCAAGTAAGTACCAAATATATTTCACTTCATAGTCTAGAAGCTTCAAAGCTGTTTTTTGGTGTTTTCGTGTTTGTTTCTTTTGTCAAATCGCGAGAGGACGTCGACCCATCCTAACCCTACCCCTAACCCTGGCTAGGGCTCCGACCCGAGCGTGGTTTCGCCGAGCGTTTTGGAAAAACTGATAAAAATGTGCGGACCACCACAAACATCGAAACATATTTGGTACTTCATACTTTATCTGGTATGGTTTACGGGGTGAGAACATCGCAAAAGGCTACCAAGCGCGGTTTCGCCGAGCGTTTTGGAAAAACTGATAATAATGGGCGGACCACCACAAACATCGAAATGTTAAGATACGGCCTCGAAAGGCCTGTAGGTATCCGAATTTGAGATCATTTGGATGGGTTTCGTATGATAAGGTTGGCGGTTTATATTCGGGGAAGTTAGGAATTAGATCGGAGGCACGCGCCTCCGATCTCAGAAGCTATCCCGGGCTCTGGTGGAAACGAATAAAGCTACATCTCTACGAAGGAACGAAAGTGAGTACTCCGAAGACCTGCTCAATTGGCAGACCTGCAGGGGGCACTCTGTGTCCCCACCTATTAATTTCACAAGTGGCGTCGTCGGCAGGACATATTTGGTACTTCATACTTTATCTGGTATGGTTTACGGGGTGAGAACATCGCAAAAGGCTACCGAGCGCGGTTTCGCCGAGCGTTTTGGAAAAGCTGAGTAGAAAATGTGCGGACCACCACAAACATCAAAATATATCGCAAAGGCTGCTGGCTCGTAGCCGAGTTTGTCAAGCAACGTCTCCATTGCATGGATTCTAAAGGAGGGGAGAAAGTGCAAATGGGTACAAATCATTACGAGGTTCGTTGACGCAAAAGAAAACAAACTGCTGCCTGCCGCCGCAGCAGCAGCAGTAGACTACATCAGTAGTAGTAGAGCACGGGCAACAAAACCTTGATGTCACACATACCACCACTCAAACCACGCCCCCCGACTCTCGGCCCTCGGGCGGCCCATCCCGAACACCAATCTTTCATAACTTTCGGCCTGGCCCGGTCCGGCCCGGCCCATAGCAATTTTCAGATCGGCCCGGCCCAGCCCGCACTTTCGGTCAATAACATGCCCTGTGATTTCGCAGTTTTTATGATACTGCTCTGTGCTGTGAGCATTGTGCGTTGTCTCGATACAGGCTGAACATTGTTGTGCTACTTCAACGAACTTATTTCATACTAGGATCGCATATGATACGCCGGTCGCCCCGGTCACGTATCAGGTTATCCTCGAGCCTGGCATAGGTCAGTTCTCGAAGTTCGAATCCCCCCGAGTGCAAACTCGTATAAATTCGTTGGGACTTTTTCTTGTGGACAAATTGACTTGGGGGAAACGCGAGAGCGTGAGTTAGCAACACCCGATGAAAAATCGACGAGCAGTGGGATTGATGAACCCTATGCGCGATAAAAATTGAAGGCAAGAACCGGGGGGGACAAGGGACGACGCCTGTGACCACGGCTTGTCCAGAAGCTGGAAAGTAAAAGTTTGATGAAGGAAAAAAAAAAAAATGATACCTGATACCTGGTACCTGGTACAATATACCATGATATATGAACAGGCACAACCGCCGTGCTTGCTTTTCACGTCACAGCTGACCCCTGGTACCTAGTACCAGGTAGGTAGTGTTTTTAAAACACTACTAAAAAAAGTGTAATCATATTTTCTACTCGAAGTGGTTTAAACGTTGGTCAAGTGAGCTTGGATGTCCAGGTTTTTTTTCCAGTTTCGGCTCCCGGCGCGCGGTGCTATGGATTCCGGGAGGAGCTAAGCAGCTTCAGGTACGGTTGATCGTTTGTGCTCCCATGAAGGAGGCTGGCCAAATCGGGGTGCCGTGGCTACTCTGCAACGGCTGTCGGAATACTGCTGTTGGTTGTGCATTGAGGAGCACGTAGCCGAGTTTGTCAAAGCAGTGTCTCCATTGCATGGATTCTAAAGCA
Source organism: Undaria pinnatifida (assembly GCA_012845835.1). NCBI lineage: Eukaryota > Phaeophyceae > Laminariales > Alariaceae > Undaria > Undaria pinnatifida. Next base: position 13,858,709 of record JABAKD010000011.1, read on the forward strand.
AAAAGGAGGGGAGAAAGTGCCAAGACTCCAAATCATTACCGGTACGAGGTTCGTTGACGCAAAACAAAACAAACTGCCGCTGCGGCAGTACCGCCGCCGCAGCAGCAGCAGTACAGCATTACAGCAGTAGTGGAGCACGGGCAACTTGATGTTGCACATACCACCACACAAACCATACCCCCCCAACAGCACAGCCACAGTAACTCTCCCTTACAGTGAGATACGCTCTCGTATGGCATTACATCTCTATCTCATAGGCTAGACATCATGATATAAGGTTCGTTGACACAAGCCAAAACAAACTGGGTACAGCATGCTGTACCCAGCCAGCGGCAGCAGTACATTGCACAGGCAGCCAAGCCTTGCTGCTGCTACACAACACCACACCACCCCTCCGCCAACAGCATAACCTAGTATCCCCAATCCCTCCCATTCGACTCACCCGTTAGAAGAGCCTTCGCGCAACACAGTGCCTTCAGTCATGGGACTGCTGCTAGCCAGGGCGGCAGGTGAAAAGTCCTTGGGAGCAGCCTCAGGGCACGGCCAAAGCACCCGCAGCCATACGCAACACCCTGCCAAGGTCAAGAAGGGAAGCGCCACAAGAGTCCAGTAGGTCTCGCTCGGCACCCGGGGCCACTCCTGGATGGTATCGTGAAGCACGGCGGCGAGGGTCATCATCGATGCGGCCGTGCTGAACTGATATCGAATCAGCTACGAGCTCGTACGTCGACGTCCCTTTGATAATAAACTCGTTTTATACGGTATGTACAGGGTCCTCTGTTAGCAGAACGCACGCAAGCTCTCAAAGAGCGGGTCTCTACCGATTTCCGGGCACAGAGGGCTTCGATGCCGGCAGGGGACCAAGGCCAGAGCTAATGCAAGGTGCCTCTTGTCGCCGCGCGGGGGGGGCTCAGGTGTGCGGTGCTGGTGGTGTTGGTGTGCACGTAATGGGTGGTGGATGAGTTGGCGTGCTTTCTTTTTTCCTCTGCGTAAAAGATCTGCTGTCGTCGGGAGATCGTTCGTATCATCATCGCCGGCATGACTTCGCTGATGAACTTTTTTGTACTCGTAGTCATCTTCTGCTTCTTTCTCGTGTTTTTCTGCAGTAGTGTATGAAGAATGAAGAAACTTTCGACGAGTATATTATCTTGTTTCTAGACTGCGTAGTCGAACGGTTACAGCAGTAGACTAAGACGTACGTGAAGGCCGCGAACAAATTGTAATAACATGAACATGTTCACACAGCTGACGTAAATTGCAATTGTTGAACTATAGTTGAATGTTCTCCTATTCTCCTACCTTCCTACAATCTCCCATGGTGGAGCTTGTAATTTGAATGTTCTGGTTCGTTCGTTCGTGCAGTACCCAGGGGCGATTGTGAAGCCGTATCACGGATTCTTGTTCTTCTGCGTATATATACATTTTTCTTGTACGTATGGTGTATGAATATACGTATTATACCAGTATTAGTATACATACATACATACATACCATATGATAGTAGGTACTTGTACGATCTTCTTTTGGCGAGATCTTTTATAACGACGTAGTAACTGCTGTAAAAACCAACAACAACTAACTAACTGCTTTGCAGTGTGATTTGAGATCGAAGACGTCGTCGAAAATCACACAAGCTTTGTTTGATTAAGAAAAATATTGTAACGACGTCAGTCAGTGAGCTGTGAGTTCGACGAGACCTTTTCAGGGTCGATACTCATCTTTGCAAATTGTGTGCTAAATCGATCGCCCGTCTTCACATATTTGTTTAAACTTTGCAAAAAAAAAATCTGTGTGTGATACTACATACAGTAGTCTACTACTACTACTACTACTACTACTACTACTACTACTACTACTACTACTACTACTACTACTACTACTACTACTACTACTACTACTACTACTACTACTACTACTACTACTACTACTACTACTACTACTACTACTACTACTACTACTACTACTACTACTACTACTACTACTACTACTACTACTACTACTACTACTACTACTACTACTACTACTACTACTACTACTACTACTATCATTAACAACATAATAAATAATAATAATTATTATACTCATATCGCGGGTATGTGAACCGGTATATATTATGTCCTCACATAATAATATAGATAGGTCGGCGCCTCCCTTTAGAATTACTACACATACAGAAAGCAGTGTATACGGCTTGTGCCAGGCTCAGCAGGGTGATGCTAATCAATCTGTGCGCGGAAACTATACAAAAAAAATGTTTTTGAGGGGGACCAAAATCCGACGGCTGTGTGTAGAAGGAATGCACATCAGTTAAATTCCTTGTATTATTATAGTATAATAACCTGCTGTATAAATATATATATACGTCGTGTATAACCGCGGTGAGGAAAGAGCGGGGCTTTTAGGGGGGGGGGGGGGGTTGGAAATAAAAAAGGGGGGGCGGGGGGGAGGGGCGGGGCGTAGCATATGCATGCGAAATGCACCGAGAGCACCCTTTAACTTTAAGAAAACTGCAAGAAATCCCTTTTTTTCAACACAAATTCCAAGTAGTAAGTACTTTATTAGCCCCAACACAAAGCAGCAGTGGGTGCACAGCTCTAATAATTTTAGGCTCGACGAGTACAAAAACGGAGCCCACACTCACCACACCAGCTGGTTTTATAATACTATAATAATAGTACTACATCTGATGATACTCCCTGACAGCACTTTTAAAAAAAATTGCTGCATGCAATGTTCAAAGCTAGCTGGTAGTCCCCTTCTCCGTTTCGTGCATAGCCATAGCGCTGTGCGTCAACCGTGATAGATATTATTATTATTATTATTATTATTATTTTATTTGCCATCTGAGAATGTAGCTTGAGTGAGTGTCGAAAACCATGAACATGATGATGAAAGAACACATACATCCAGATGAAAGCGTGAAACGATATTTCCGACAACCAAAAACTACGGATACTCTAGATAGATAGATGCACCTCCCTGTTTTCCTGGCCCTGCCCCCTCATCCAGCCGCAAGTGTTATAAGGCTTAGTTTGGGTAAGCTATTGGTTAACCTACATCTGATGATACTCCCTGACAGCACTTTTAAAAAAAATTGCTGCATGCAATGTTCAAAGCTAGCTGGTAGTCCCCTTCTCCGTTTCGTGCATAGCCATAGCGCTGTGCGTCAACCGTGATAGATATTATTATTATTATTATTATTATTATTATTATTATTATTTTATTTGCCATCTGAGAATGTAGCTTGAGTGAGTGTCGAAAACCATGAACATGATGATGAAAGAACACATACATCCAGATGAAAGCGTGAAACGATGTTTCCGACAACCAAAAACTACGGATACTCTAGATAGATAGATGCACCTCCCTGTTTTCCTGGCCCTGCCCCCTCATCCAGCCGCAAGTGTTATAAGGCTTAGTTTGGGTAAGATATTGGTTAACCTTTTGCAAGTGGTCAAACGGACTAATACCCCACTAATACCTTAACAAATGGCGTCGTCGACAGACCATGGGTTTTTGGGTCGTGGGTTCGATCCCCACATCCACCATAATAAACTTTTTCAGATTTCCCCATGGCGAACTTGAAAAATACTCTTCCTGGTACCCCAGGGAATGAAACGGCTTGGATATATTGACAGGTCCGCCCGTATATCCGGCCGACCTGCTATCCCGCCGTTTCAGGGGGGGAGAGTGTTGTAAGGCTTAGTTTGGGTAAGCTACGATTGGTTAACCTTTTGCAAGTGGTCAAACGGACTAATACCCCACTAATACCTTAACACAAGGGCCAATATACATACCTGGTATATTAAAATAATCAGGGTAGTCCTCGGTACCGTTTTATTTTACGGTACCAGATCGGACGGTATTGCGAAATGACGGTACTTTTCAAACGGTTGACGGTATTTCGATTTCTCACGGTACCACTTTTGGCGGTACACGGTATCGCCGAAGTTGACGGTACTTTTTCGGCGGTATCGAAAAGTGACGGTATTTTCTAGACGGTAGACGGTTTTTTCGATATTTTTTGACGGTACTTTTTTGGCGGTACTGCAAAACGACGGTACCGGTCCCGGTACTGCCAAATTTGACGGTACTTTTTTGAGGGTACTGAAATATGACGGTTCCGCCACTGAGAAATACAGAATTACGAATGACGAAATACTTGACAGTACCTGCCGGGCGGCGATCAAGCATGCCGGCACCACCCCGCTGATGTTCCTGCATACCTGTATAGAACGGACGAATAGAGGCTAGACTAATCGTCGAACCGTCAAGCTGACAAACTCACCAGCCTCACGCGAAACAACATCTAGACATTTAGCACCAAAATAAGACAATAAAACAATACTACTACTGTAAACAATAAAACAATAAAACCTGAAACATGAAAACATTCAATGAAAACCATCACCCTACAATCTTTGACGGTTCTGAATATGACGGTTTTTCTAAACGGGAAACGGTACTTCGCTTATTTGACGGTACTTTTATGGCGGTGCTGCAAAATGACGGTACTTTTTAAACGGTTGACGGTTTTTCGATTTTTGACGGTACCGCCTTCGGCGGTACACGGTTTGCCCAAATATGACGGTATTCCGCCGAGTACCGGGACCGACGTACAGCACGGGAAAATTACCTCGGGAATTTTCCCGAGGACTACCCTGAAAATAATACAGCAGTAGTATCATAGTACACCAGAGTAAATTTATAGTAAGTGGAAACGTAAAAAACGTGTGTATTACCAGGTACATACTATCACACACAGTCAGCAAAGAAAGGAAGGAAGGGTGGGAGCGAGGGACCTACTCTGGCAGATCTGAGATCTCCGCGCGCAACATCTCGTTCTTATAATGCTGTTAAATTATTATAAAAGATGAAAACACACTCCAGCTGTGAGATCGAACATTTTGTCGAAACTCATCAGATGATCTTTCTTTGCAAGCTGTGTGTGATACTCCGATCGCACGTATTACGGGTTGTGTGTCCTCATTAAGGATATAGGCCGGCGACTCCCCTCACAACTACAGTGCTTGTAGCTATCAGGGTCAACAGGGTGATGTTAGTCAGTCTGTGCGCGGAAACTATAAAACCCGTTGCTGAGGGGGACAAAATCTGACAGCTGTGGAGGGAAATGTATCCGTTCATCAAGTGAATCCTGTAAGCCGAATAACCGATGAGGGGGGGGGCGGAGTTTTGAAGGACGTGGCGGCCTGGTTTTGATCAAAAGCAAGCGGGGTTGGAGGGGGGGGGAAGGGGAGGGGGGGGGGGGACTGGGGGGGGGAGGCGGACGGGCGGGCAATTTGTGCGTGGAAGCTATAAATCCTTTGAGGGGATAAATCTGACGGTTTTCGGGAAAAAGAAGAGAAAAGAAAATGTAGGGTTCCACTACTACTGCTGTGTACTGACTGATGGTATCCGCTATCTGCACGAGCTATATAAAGACTACTAATAGAGGCCAACCGTCTATCTCTCGCTGCTGAAAAGTTAAGGTCTGATTCTCGTTATTATTTCATTTGTTGTGCGATTCGGAATGGGAATAGTGGGATTCGGAATCTTAAATTGTGTCTAAAGGAAGGCTGTCGTGCGATCCGGGATTCGGCACACGTACACATTCTTATACACCATAAATAAAAATGCACTCCACCTGTGAGATCGAAGATTTTGTCGAAACACATCTTTGCACATTGCAAGCCGTGTGTAAATTGCAAAGATGTGCGTGATACTTCAGACTCTGATCGCGCGTATTACGGGGTGCGTGTCATATAGATAGGTCGACGAATCCCCTTGGAACTACAGCGTAGCTTGTATCAGGGTCAACATACAACTTGTATGTATCGCACAATAGCACAGCTGGTGGAGTGTATTTTAATTTTCATGTCAGTATCTGGCCGGTCGCCCCGGTGGCGTCTCAGGTTATATCCTCGAGCCTGGTATAGGTCTGTTTCGTGTGAGTCTGAACCCCCCCAGTGCATACTCCTGTCAATTCGTGGGGACTTTTTATTGTGCACAAATTGACCTGCGGAAAGCGCGAGAGCGTGAGTTAGCAACACTCGATGAAAAATCGACGAGCAGTGGAATTGCTGAACCCTATACGCGATAAAAATTGAAGGCAAGAACCGGGGGGGAGAAGGGAGGGCGACACCTGTGACCACACGGCTTGTTATTAAGGAATTTTTTTGTGGGGTATTAGTCCGTTTGACCACCCAATTGCAAAAGGTTATAATCACATTAGCTTACTTCCCAAACTAAGCCTTACAACACTCGTCCCCCTTGAAACGGCGGGATAGCAGGTCGGCGAGATATACGGGCGCACCTGTCAATATCCAAGCAGTTTCATCTCCTGGGTATATACCGAGGAGAGCATTTTTCAAGTTTGACATGGGGAATTCGAAAGTTTGAAAAAGTTTGTTGTTATTGTTGTATATATCGTGGGATTTGAACCCACGACCCAAAAAACCCATGGTCTGTCGACGACGCCATTTGTTAAGGTATTGGTGCGGTATTAGTCTGTTCGTCCGCTTGCAAAAGGTTAACCAATAGCTTACCCAAACTAAGCCTTACTACAACATTTTGTCCAGAAGCTAGCAAGTATAGTCTAGATAAGTAGTGTGAACAAAGAAAAAATGAACCACGGGACCTGCGGAGCATGTAGGAAACATAACAATGGTAGCATCCTGCCTTATTTGGCTACGCGACCTGCGCTGGTTGGCCTTGGAATAGGAAGCTGCACTTTCGCGTGAAGAGTAGGATGGTTCTTTGGGGAACACTATTTATAGGACTCAATGTGATTGGCTGTATTGTGAGTTGGTCCTTACTCCTACTTTGAGTATGCAATGAGTCACACACACGTGGCCTTGTTGAAGTGGCCGACGTAGGCAGTTAGCAGCTTGCACTCTCAGGAGTCAGGAGTGACGTTTGGCATGAAGCTTTGGATACCTTGCCAGCACGAGAGCCGGTATTTGGAGCTTGTTCGGAGCCAAGCTTTCACCCCCCCCCCCTCCTCTTTCCCCTCTCGATCACGCTTGTATCCTGACCTAAATCAGCAAGCCTCGCTCGATAACAATAAGATAAAGATAAATATTATCTACTTGCCAATTGTTGGGTGTATACTGCTGCCAGTTGTTGTGGTGTCGCGATAGCCGTACCTGTCCTTTCTGAGGACCATGTCGACAAGGGTCCCTCAAGACAACACCTTCAAGACTGCTGTGTGTGGTAAGAAGACCTGTTGTAGAATGAATAGACCTCCAAGAGGGGATACTCTGAATCAGATGTTGTCCCAGGCTTTTATCATACTCCGGAGTAGATGATAATAGTGGACAGATGGCACATGGTGTCGTCGGCAGGATAGACGAACCTACGCGTGAAATCACCACTACGACTTATTAGTTGTTGTGCAGAGTACAGCACGCGACAGCACTGCTGTAATAATAGGCAGTTAGATAAGAATTTCCGTTTGAAGACGGAAATAAGAACATGGCCTCTCTTGTACTGAACATACATGCTGTAAGAAACACCATAATACCTTGCCTGTTACACAATAATAATTCCAGCCTGGCCAGGAATAAGAGATTATTAACTGGTGTCGCATACTGTACAACAAAATCGCAGCACGCATTTTCCCAATCCACTCGGGCGCGACGGCTGTGGGAGAGCAAGCAACAACAGAGGAGGGAGCCTGCATGCAAGCTGTGCCACCATCTAATAGATTATTCTCGACCGGCCGCTTGGCCCATCATACCCGCCGAGACATTTGGGCGTGTTTCCCATGGCACCGGCGCCCCTCCTGATTTTGATTGAGGAGTATACAGAGAGTGCATGAGACTTATTATAAAGAAACATAAGTACTGAATAACTTACACACAGGGCGGGTGGGTGTCATTTTTTTTTTTTTTTTTTTCGCACACTCCTACTTTCCAGCTTCTGGACAAGCCGTGGTCACAGGTGTCGTCCCTTTTCCCCCCCCGGTTCTTGCCTTCAATTTTTATCGCGCATAGGGTTCAGCACTCCCACTGCTCGTCGATTTTTCATCGAGTGTTGCTACCTCACTCTATCGCGCTTTCCGCAAGTCAATTTGTGCACAAGAAAAAAAGTATTTGGAACAGGGTGAGTCCCACACCAACTTCATCAGTGTAACAACACGAACAGCTTCCGAAATTCTTTTTTTACTGCTGCTGATGATGATGCAAATATCACTCAGCCTGTGCTTTTTGACGCACGCTACGGTATAATAACAGAGGTATTGTTAGCACTTTTTGTCCATTTTTTTTCTGAATCACGGGGCTTCTTGACCCCAAATCGTCGAAATAAAAAAGCTCTTCTTGTGTTTTGCATTAATTTTCGTTGAATACTACCTTTAGGCCGGCCACGGGATCGTTCTTGGGGTACAGGCCATTTCTTCCATACTCGTACATCGTACGAGCACTTTCGTGTTTCCCTAGATCCGTTTTTCGGAGCGCCATACACATTTGTTATCTTATTTTGTTTTTGTTTTTTGTTTTTGTTTTTGTTTTTGTTTATTTCGTATTTCTCTCTTCCAATGTATTTCTGTTGCTGACGTATGTATGTTGTGCCTGTCGTACCCAGTACTAGGGCATGACATTGCGTTGTCGAATGCATTACGATGCATTATCTCTGTGTCGTAGCTTGTGACCACAGAGCTGATCTTTCTAGGGTGAAGAATCAGTACGGACACTGGGTGTGCTGGATGTCGACGAGTAGAAGAACGGTTTAATGTGAAGAACACACACACACATAGAGGTCCTCAGGCGAAGAGGCGCAGAAAAAAAAGCGGTTAATGAATCGCCTCCACCGTAACATATGCGCATTCATTTTTCGTATAATTATTATTCTGCTTCTTATTATAGAGACGTGTCCTACACTGTCTGTAGACTATGCCGGCAACCTGGCATCATCTTCGTCAGCCGTACGAGTAACCCAACTTCACTTCTTTCTTCCCCTGTACGCCCAGACGGAAGGTAACTGTGGGGTGTGTGTGTGTGTTCTTCACATTAAACCGTTCTTCTACTCGTCGACATCCAGCACACCCAGTGTCCGTACTGATTCTCCACCCTAGAAAGATCAGCTCTGTGGTCACAAGCTACGTTTTAATGTGAAGAACACACACACACACGACACAGAGATAATGCATCGTAATGCATTCGACAACGCAATGTCATGCCCTAGTACTGGGTACGACAGGCACAACATACATACGTCAGCAACAGAAATACATTGGAAGAGAGAATACGAAATAAACAAAAACAAAAACAAAAACAAAATAATAATAAGAAAACAAATAAAACCAAAGATAAAAATAAAACAAAACTGAAACAAACAAAATGAAGGGGAAATCGAAGAAACAACCCAACCGGAAAGGAGAGCCAAAGCTCGGAAAAGAAACATAATAAAATAAAATAAAATAAAGTAAAGTAAAACCAAAATAAGATAATCGGGGTACGGCGGTATGATAGAGGGTCAGACTGATTCTACGATAGCCCCTGTCTGTGGTGGCACTCCGAGTGGGGGATGCGTGGTTGGTCGGTGTTGGGAAGCGTGGCCCTCATGGGTTCCGGTGTCTTCGGTTGGTCTCTCCTCATCATGGCTCGCTGGATAGGCTCAAAGCTTTTATGCATTATTTCCCTACATACAATACTAAAAGACAGACATAACTGACTGGGCTAAGTAGGGTAGGGCACGACGGTAGTGTAGGGTAATGCAGGGTGGTGAGATGAGGGGCGTCCTGCTTGTCCCATCATCGTCACTTACATATATGTGTATCACACCGGTCGCCCCGGTGGCGTATCAGGTTATCCTCGAGCCTGGTATAGATAGGTCAGTTTCGTGAGTTCGAGCCCCGCCGAGTGCACACTCGTATTAATTCGTTGGGACTTTTTCTTGTGGACAAATTGGCTTGCGGAAAGCGCGAGAGCGTGAGTTAGCAACACTCGATGAACAATCGACGAGCAGAGCGATTGCTGAACCCTATGCGCGATAAAAATTGAAGGCAAGAACCGGGGAGGAGAAGGGATGACACCTGTGATCATGGCTTGTCCAGAAGCTGGGAAGTGAAAGTGTGCAGAAAACAAAAAAGGTATTATTATCGCCCATCTATGATGGCCTCGACGTGAATGTCACATCCAACATTACGTGGTTTCACCTCAACCATGACATGGTTCCACGTCGAATCGATAAACTGGAACACGGATGACACTCCATTACACCCCCCCAAAAGACAGCGATTTTCTTCAGCAAACGTTTCATGGCTGATCGACACGAGGAAGGGTTCTGCTACAAAAAACACTATATATACGCGTATTGTTTTCTCGTTTGCAAAGGACTAGTACTAGTGCTATCGAACGATGACGCGTCGGGGTGGAAAGGGGCACCGTATTTCAGGAGGTACGGCCGTAGGGTGGCTTTAAAACCGGCGATTCCGTTCAAAAATATTAGTCGGGGGGGCTACCGTAGAACGGCTCGTCACTCTTAGGTACTGACTCACTCGGTTTGCTTTCGGTGATTCAGGGTAACTCGCGCGATTTGCTTCGTACCTGCTATTAATACAAGGTGTACCTGTGGTATCATACGTACGTGTTTTTTTTTCTGGTTACTCGATGATATGGACATTTATTGCCGTATGCAACCCTTGATGGAAGAAGAAGTGTCTCCTTTTTTCTAGGTCAACGAAATAAAATTATTCTTAGTCCGCTTTTGGGCGTCGTAGAGTAACCAGCGCGAGCGGCCAACACTCGTCGAGAAGTGAAAATCGGAGTATATCACTATACTCTGTTTAAACTGCTGTACCAGGGTATATTACTGAAACACAGGAGTACGCTTGGAGCTCAAAGGAACCATCGGGACGCGCGACCTCCTGGTTTGGACGATGAGCCTGTTCGCATATAAAGTACAGTAAGGGTTCCCCAGCACGGTATAAGGCGGTGGTGTAGTATGGTATAGAGATCACGATGACCGCCTTATTGGGGAAGTCGGCTTATTCACTCCACGTTATGAGCACTACTGTAGTGCAATTCCACAGTCGCGCCAAGCGATTTTGACCGCCTTATATCGGGATACCGCTTTATTGGAGACCCCTATGCATTATTATAAATGTTAAGAAACAGGGTAATAAGAAAGGCAGGCTGAGATAGACAGGGAAACAAACAAATCGGAAGTCGTTACACTGAAAGATATAAATGGGACGCACCCTTTTCCAAATAAGAAACCCACCCGGGGTCAGTCGAGTGCTTCTGTTTTTTAATAGATGTCCTGTACTGTCTGTATATATATGCCTGTCTGTGCTCATGCACCCTTAAATTATGCAGGCATATACAGGTCACTCGACGGCTTCCTTCCATCTTGATGCGGTACGCTTTCTCCGCATGCTCCGACGTTTATATTAGCGAGTGGAGATGTGCATTTGCACCACAGCTGGTGGTGGCTGCAAAATGGTTCACAGTTCAAAGCATGGAAAAATTGCGGAGCCGCTGACGATCCATTGACCCACTAGTCTATTTCGATGCCCCTCCCCTGCCCTAGGGATAGTCTATATCGCGATCCGCGTCGCCCGTTCCGGCCCGCCATCGGTCACTCCGCGGGGAAACACCTAGTTGTTGCTTTTCAGGGCATTTCACGGGTCATGACCCGACACGCGGGTCGGAACAAGAGCGTTTCAATACGTCGCAGGCCGAGTCCGGTCGGATCCGAAGGTGTTCGAAACATATCGGATCGGATCGGATCGGATCAGATCAGATCGGGTCGGGTCGGGTCGGGTCGGGTCGGGTCGGGTCGGGTCGGGTCGGGTCGGGTCGGGTCGGGTCGGGTCGGGTCGGGTCGGGTCGGGTCGGGTCGGGTCGGGTCGGGTCGGGTCGGGAGGTTTTCAAACTTCACGGGTTAGATCGGGTCACACTGACCTGAAGAGCCCTGTTTCTTTTTCGCCGACCGTTTCAACCGCCGCGCGAACATGCATGTTCGCGGTCACTGCCGCCTGTTAAAATTTCATGGCCGACACTACTGCTAATGTCTTTTTCAAATAGTACCTCACTTCCTGGGGGACGTCCGCTAGAGACCACTCGTACCAATAGTAGCAATAGTACTACAGACTAGCAATAGTACTAGAGACTAGCAATAGTAGTAGATACTAGCAAAGCTAGTAGAGACTAGCAACACTAGTAGAGACTAGCAATAGTAGTAGAGACTAGCAATAATAGTAGAGACTAGCAATAATAGTAACTAACTGTAGCAATAATACTATCTTCAAGGACAACGCCCGCCACACTTGTGCTCAATAGCACCCGCGCGTCGTGTACAAGCTTATTGGCGCTAGTAAAAATCGACACCAGCTTCGCCTTTTATACAATCGGGCTGGTGTGCGCCTTTTGCTCCAGCTATTATTATTACATGGGTATCATTCCACCTTTGGAATGTTCTTATATTTCTCTTTACGGGGGTGTTCTTCCAGTTCTTCCACACTGAAAGAGTGACTGGAAGCTATTCTGTGACCACGGAATTCATTGTGGCGATGATGGCTAGTATGATAACAACGGCAACAACAACAGCCTCCTCAGCGAAAACGTCGGCGTGGAGCGTGCCAATCGTGCAAGAAGAATATCATATAGCGACTATGGTTGGGTGCCAATGAGCATCAGGATCACTGGGTTGCGAAACCTCTTCACGTAGAGTTTTCGACAGCAACCCAAGCCACCGCAGCCATCGGATTAGCTCACAAAAAAGGTCCACATGGACAAGGGTCTACGCCTCGCTCTCGCCATTTTCGAGCCCTCCGGGGTCTCTGGCTATCAAAAATCCGTGATTAGCCAGCATACTGTGATCTAACGACGGACCGTCAACAGAGCGCCTGTGACGTCGTTTGCGAGCAGTAGTTCTTCCAGTTTCTCGCGCGGATCGCCGACCAAGGTTTTACTATGGTTACTATGGTTACTATGCTATCTATGGTTACTATGCTATCTATGGTTACTATGCGTGATCATTATCAGGGCCTGTTGTTTTTTTTCCAGATACTTCAGTACAAATCACGCGAGAGAGCACCTCTTTAGTGCATTTCGGTTCCGCGGTTTGAATATTACCGTGGTCATCGAATTATTCGTTAGGCTGCGCCAACAAATAGTTATGTCGATTTCGAGGGGCCACTCTGTACAGAGAAAAAGGGGGGGTGCCCTTCCCTTTTTTTAAACCCGATCGCCCTTTTTACTCTCCTGCTCAACCTGTGAGAGCTTTTAGCCTCCACGATCTTCTGGATAAGCCGTGCTCGCGGGTGTCTTCTCTCCCCCACTCGGTATGAGCCCTCACTTTTATCCGCACGGGGTTCAGCATTCCCACTTTTCTGCTTTTTACGCTCGTCGATTAGCATTTATTTGCCAACTCACGCTCTCGCGCTTTCCGCTAAAGCAGCTTCGGTCGGGCGACACTCCGCCCTATCGGACGCCTTGCGCCTGGTTCCAACCTTTGGCAGATTTTTTTATCTTGTTGGACGCCGGCACTCTGAAGCAGCATCGCCAATACAATCGCCTATACCACCGGATGGTACTCCATACTGCACCAGCGAAGAGGTCAGGATACAATACTCTTACCTCCTGACAAGACTATTAATAGATTTTTTTCCCTCTAATTCGCTCCAATTTTCGTTTTCAGCCATCCCACGCCAGGGGCGCAGCAGATTCTAAGAAATTTCTGAGCTCCTAACGTGAGGAGCTAAACATCATCCGTCAACAGCATCCGTCAACATCATCCATCAACATTATCCGTCAACATCCTCCGTCAACATCATCCGTCAACATCATCCATCAACATCATCCATCAACATCATCCATCAACATCATCCATCATCACCCGAAACACGACTTCGAAGACAATCGTTCGCGCAACCCGCCCATTAGTTCTACCCCTCGAGTGCTATTAAATAAACATACTCGGAAAATCAGCGTACCAACCAATAGTGCCCCACTCGAGGAGGTCAACCAATCAGAACGTCAGGACGTCAGAACGTCAAAACGTCAGAACGCCAGAACATCAGAACGTCAGAACGTCAAAAACGTTAGTTAACCTAAAAAGGGCAACCTCTAAGTTTTAACGTGGGGTGATTCTCGACTGACACCAAACTACTTGATTTTAGTGCGGAACACCCGGCCCCAGGACACCCTTCAACTCACACAACGCGCGTTTCCCCTTGCTTGACACGTCTCCTGCCATATTTTCTCTGCGTACTGGCGATTTTTTCTCGAGGTAATGGCGAGCGTTTTGGGGCACCCGGCAACGGCTGTGTGCCTCGTGCTGACTGGCCCCGCCCCGGGTACGGCACTGCGGTGCTTTCTGACGCCGTTCGTGATGGATAAACTCAGGAAGCTGTCATATTTTCCTGCCATAGTAGTAAAAGTAGTAAACGTTTTGGTTGAGGGTTTTGTTGAGATAAAAAAAGTGAAAAAAGAAGTACTTCGTACGAATTTTGTATCGGGGTGGTGAAATTAATTGCTTCGTTTCTAACTTGGACGGAGGATAACTTTAAGGTGATCACGGCCTGTGGTGGAGGTTTTATAAAATCATGACCAGCGCGCGTGCGAACACTGGAGGGTACTATTTCGTGCGTTTTCTGGAAAACCCCGGGCCGGTGAATTTGATACATCGCACAGATCATGATCAAGATCATCCAGATCCTGCGTCTGCCGTCATGGCATGTTGCGCATGCACATACATGATCTGTGCTAGTACAGACCCAACCTACTATGGGAAACATGTATGCGTTAGACCATTCACAGATCATCCGGCTCTCACCCGGCAACATGATATATAGCCCATGCAGATCATATATATCATGGATCTGTCGCCCCTAAAATACATACATAGATCAATGATAGATCATTGACAGGGATCTGATATATTGTATATTTTCGATGTATGCAATCTTCCTCGCCCTCCGACTCGTTACACGACGTCGACAGGGGCCGTTTTTATGCTCTTGGTGTCTAATTATCCGCTTGGCTAGCGTTTGTATACAGGGGGGGGGCAAACGCAACGTAAACGGTTCTCGAGGCGCAGGGCGCGGATAGTAGATCTTCGCGCCACTGCACTCGATTGTGATATTCCGTTTTTCTCGTGTTTAGGTTTTGTTTTTTCGTCTGGCTTTTCGTGCCATGTTTCGTTTTTCCCGATTCGGTTTCGACGTTGTTCCCCCAGGGTTGCAAACGATTCCCACTCCGGCGCACGGGCCGATTTCTGTACCTAGCAGCCTTCTGGTGCACCGGTAGTTTTACTTTTGCGACCGCGCTCCTAATTTTTAAGCCTGTATTTAAACTAGCCCGTGTTTAACTCCCGCATTTTCACCCATTATCCCACACCATAGGCGTTCTCCCTCGTTTAGTTTCCTTTAGACCCTCCCCCCGCTCAGAAGCGGGAGCGGTACTAGTGATTTGATCTCGTGATTTGATCGTTCATAATCTGGCACGGGGCCGTTTTTTCGTTGTGTTTTTGTGTTTTTCGTCGCGCCGATTCCCCACGCTCAGGGCCAGCGCCGGTCTGGATAATCTGGTTGCTCATAGTAGTATTTTGTGTTCTGCTTTTTTCAACGACGCATTTCCGCGTCACCCTCCGGGAAGTGCTATTATATTCGTCAAATGCATTTTCGCCCCCTCTCCCCAAAACAGCAAAAAAAATAGTGCAATACGTGGAAGAAAGCGTGGTGAGCGCCCCAAATGTTGGAGGTGCCTTTTATCAGGAGTAGGAACGAACGGTACTCCATCTCGAAAGGAGTTCGTGGTCAACGGCCAAATGACTAAGGCAAGCGACAAATGAAAACGCTCCTCCACCCTCTGTCAGGATGTTTGCAGTGCACCAACCACTCAATAGGATATTTAGGTTTTGTACTATACGGAAGGGCGGTTTACGAGGATAAGAAACCGTCAGTATAGGCAGCTTCGACGCCTGTGCTGTGAGAGATTAGTTCACTCTGTTTTTGCTCTACCCCAACCTCTGTTCAGCGCTAGCATACTGCATGATATACTGCCTGTTGCAGCGCTGCCAAGTTTCCCGACACCCTCCACCCTCCACTCGCTGCTCAAGAGTGTATCGAATCAATGCTATGGTACGGGGGGGTCCCATTTTGAGGCTTCTTTTGCTGTGGCCCAGCGTCACTCGCGCGAGTGACCCCCTGTTCGTGTGCGGAGCCATCCCACGGTAGGGTATGAGTGTAGCATCAGTCCCTGAGCTCCTCTCATTAGGAACTCAATATCTCACCCGAAAAATGACTTGGAAGGCATTCGGTCGCACAACCCGACCAATCTTCTATGCCTTCGTCCAGAAACTAAAATGTACTCTCGTGAAATTACTTCATTGACCGGCAGTTCCTCACATGAGGAACTCAATCGCCCAGGGACTTTTTGACGCAATCATACAACTGCAACCCCTACCGTGGGATGACTCTGCGGTCTCAGGCATTGATGCGATTTCCATTTTTGAAGTATGAATCCGCGATGGAACGGTTAGGCATGCTGCACCAAGCATATCGCCTGAAGTCTGTTCGTCTATGAGGAACAGAGTCATTCGTGCGAGCGGCTCAAATCCAGTAGTGAAAAAGAGGGTATGGTACTACAATACCGTATCCTTGTTCAGCGGTGGCTGGTGTTCCTCCGTTTTCCGAGCACACTTTCGCCCCCCCCCCTCCCCCCTTGCTGTGGGTGCGACGCTAGCCAGTGTGTTTCGGCCTCCACGCATACACGTCGCCCCGCCCCGCCCCCTCGATCGGTGGGGCTGTTGTGGCTGTACCGCTGGTGACTGTCGTTTCGAGTCCCTTCGAGAAAAATGCATCCTTGTCGTTTTTCCTTTTTGGGTGTGAATCTCACTGGGTGGGTAGAGGTGCGGGAGTGGGTTTTGAGGAGCCGCATCTTCGACTCATGTTCTAAGGAGGGAAGGGGCGAAGAAGCCAGGGGATTGCGGCCAATGACCTGGGGGTGGAACGTTGATGAGGAATAGGATGGATTTTAGCTAAATTTGAAAACAGTTAGGGAGAGGAAATGGGGAAAAGGTTGGCGGAGAGTCATGGCAGAGATACTACTGCTTAGCGGAAATGTATTCGATCTCTACCGGCACCGCATCTGCGCTACACGCTACAGTGTCGGAGGGGAAACACTGTTAAAATTAAATTCATGTTCTAAATCGTGGAACCTGTGTTTCCTCGAATGTTGATTATTTCGTCTTATTTTACGTTCCATCAGGGTGGGCTAGTGTTGTGGCATTTCTGGCATTTCCTTGGGAAGCCTGCAAAGGCCAAGCGTCTAGGATCTAAGATATTGCAGAAAAAAAGGGTTGGACACAACTTGACTCGGCATGTGCGCACAGGGAAAACGGGGACTCGTTTAGTCACGAGAATATATCGTCCCCATTCGATCCGTGATACCAATCCACCAGGAAATTGGAAGTAATACAACGAAGCTCTCCAAGTGGAGCACAGGCGAGCGACAATGCGGGACCGCTTTACCTTTCTGGGACCCAAAAGGGCGAAGCGGTCGAAACAATCGACACGTGCGGCTTCATCAACCGTCCATTGTAGTGTGAGCACGCAGCAGGACGAGTAGGAAACACGCTGCGGTGGAGGGATGCACCATGTGTGTGCTTGAGGCTCTTAACATGATGGGGATGAGGAACTCTATACATCACCTCACCCGAAAACTGATTTGGACGAAAAACAAACGTTCTACCCGATGAAAAAAACACATGGCCTAGGTACACAAATCAATCGTACTGTGTAGGTTAAGGAGTCACCATCATTCAGAAACAAAATATATATTTTTGAAAGTTTTTTTTTCTATCGCAGCGTGAGTCATGCAGCGCCAAACGATATGAGTTCCCGTGCTGTTCCCCAGCGTACTGCTTGCTTGGTGGATCTCGCAGGAAATATACACGTTTTCTACTTTTGAGGCCATTGCTCGGAGTTTGGAGGTTGTTGGCAAGGCGCCTGCACACCTTCTGAGTATGTTCCTTCTGTTTCTTCCGATGCTCGGGACGGAATGGATCGGGGCTTTAGTTCGAAAAATCATTTGTTGCACATTAAATATACGTACACGCCGGTATGAAACAACAATACCCGTGGCACAGAATGTCGTTGACCTCTCAGGAGGTAAGCCATAGCCCTGGGTGGCAGGCTCCAGCCCGCCCCGTTCAAGGCCTTACACCGTGAGAAGGCTACGTTTGAGTACTCACGATTCCACAAACCCAAGCCCTGCCGACGACGCCATTTTGTAAGGTTTTACAAGGTAATGGTCCGCTTGACTATCAATGGTAACATGCTAATCAAGCACCTGCGGAAAAGTAAGCCTTGCATTACCAGCATCCCAAAAAGTACAAAACGCGGTACAACGTCGGCAATGTACGTCATAACTCAATGTTGCCGATACAGTCCAGGAAACCTACTGCTGTAGCAAACAAAAGACAGAAATACTGACGTCGTAGGTTTCGCACTCGGGAGAGGGTGCGCTTTACCCAAACTGCAAAATAACAGCGGCTCCGGGATTCACTACCTGGTATATTTCTGTTCATGTCAGCCTGCTTGATGACCTTCCCTGTTGTTTGTTAAATGACCGGTCCCGTACTAACGGCGTGTGAACGCACGTGCCTCAAAAACAATTTATCGCCTCCGGCAGACCCGCGCGACATTTTTTTGCCTGTGTGGCGAAAACGCTTCGCGCGTCGCGAAGCGCGTGCCTGTCGATCAAAACATCGATTCCGACCAAAACAATGTGCCCGTGCAACACAGCAACCAGCTAGATAATTCCTTGATGAGTACGTAGCATTGCGAGTTCGACCGAAATGAGGGGATTCTACTGCCACATGAAGTCGCGGTCGAGGAGTTTGTAGAGGCGTTCGTTGTGCGGCCGGTACCACTCACGAAATAGCTCCACCTCTTCGTACATCATGTCGTACCTGTGCACGAAAAAGGTACAATGTGTGTTAGGCATGAAAAGCGTGTGTTTTGTAAGGAAAACATGTGCTTACGGTAGCATGAAAAATGTGTGTTTGTCGTAAGAAAGGTGTGCGCGTTTGGCATAACATGGTATCTATGGCATGAAAAACGTGTGCTTAGCATGAAAAAAGTGTGGTTGACATGAAAAAAGTGTGCTTGGCATGGAAAAAGGCGTTCTTAGCATGAAAAAGGTGTGTTTGACATGAAAAATGCGTGTTTGGCATTAAAAAAGTGTGTCTGGCATGATAAAAAGTGTCTTTGGCATGAAAAAAAAGGTGTTCGACATGAGAAGGGTGTGTTTGGCGTGAAAAAGGTGTGTTTCGTGTGAAGGAGTGCCCGAGGGAAGCAGGTTAGTCGATGATGGGTAAGCTCTCGCCTCACGGTTCGTTACAGTTACATCGCATTCAGCTCCAGGTAGGTACGTAACACAGTTCCGTGGTCAAACATTAGAACACCAAAAAGCAAGGCAGTAGGAGGTGAGGGGACGTTCGAGGTTCGTCTCGAGCATCCATTATATTCCCGTACGCTTGTCAGAAACGTAACTTCACGTGATCTACGAATCCATGACACGAATGACCTGCATTCATACCTATCTACAGCTACGAATATGTATACCGTATGAAAATACCTAATAATACATTGGCCCACCCTGAAATGTCGGAAATGCAGACCAAACGGCAATCGGAGGATGCCTACGAAACATCCAAAAATCGGAACGGAGATCCAAGACGCTGCTATTTGAAGCTAACACATGCTGGTACCAGGTATGAGGCCGTAGATTCTCCCACACCCTGTATTGAGAGAAAGACGCCTCTTGCTAGAAGAGTAAAAACTCTGAGATGGACCTCGCGACAGTGGGAGCTCCAGGTCGAGTATATACTTGTGATATACCAACAGAAATCGGGCTACGAAAAAGTGATGTCGCACCTGGAATGAAAAAGGTGTGTTTGGCATGAAATAATTTGCGCTCCGCATGAAAAATGTGTATTTGGCATGGAATAAGGTGGGCTTGGCATGACAGAGGTATGGTTAGCGTGAAAAAGGTGTGCTTGGCATGAAAAATGTGAGTTTGGAATGAAAAATGTCTGGGCTTTTCACGGGTCAAGACCCGCGGGTCGGGTCAAGGGGGTTTCAAAATCTCGCGAGTCGGGTCGGATCGGGTCGGATCATAACGTTTTAAAATCTCACGGGTCGGGTCGGATTGGGTCAAGAGGTTTCAAAATCTCGCGGGTCGGGTCGGGTTGAGTCAATAGGCTTCAAAATCTCGCGGGTCGGGTCGGGTCGGGTCAAGAGGTTTCAAAATTTTGCGGGTCGGGTCGGGTCGGGTCAAGAGGTTTTCAAAATCTCGCGGGTCGGGTCGGGTCATGACCCGCGAGATACGGGTCACTCGCGGGTCAAGCCATCATGACCCGCGAGTTGTTTTCGGCTGACCCGCGGGTCAAACCCGCGGATCTGGCCCGCGGATCCGCCTTTTTCAAACTTACAGCTGAGGGCCGTTGCCGTGCAGGCGCCCCGCGGGTCCGACCCACGGATCCGTAAATCATACCAGGTACCTGGTACAAAATTTACCGCTTTCTGCCTCTCTCGTGCCGATGCTCCGATCATATGTCATCACAGCGTGTAGAGCAATCACCAGGCAGTGCCCTTAGCTACTCGTACCAAGGCATACAGTGTGACGCGAATACCGTGCCGGCTGAAGCCGTAACACAGCAAACACAGTAGTAATAGTACGGTTATGCCAGTACGAAATGTGACCAAACGTAAAAAGGCAAGGGCACAGTCGTCGTCGAAGCAGCAGCAGCAGCAGCAGCACCGGCAGCAGCAAGCACCAGCAGCAGACCCTTGATTCTTGCGGATCGCAGCCCCTGCTAACAGATCCACCGCCCCAGTTGTGGGCTTGCTGCCGGAGGCGGCTCAGCTAGGCTGCTTGCCGGGGCTGGAGACTGCTTAAATAGAAGAAAATACAGCAATAGTAGTAGTAGTAGTAGCTAGCTCGAGAATTATCATACCAGTGCGAAATGTTACCAAACGTAAAAAGGCAAGAGCAGCCGTCGTCGAAGCAGCAGCAGCAGCAGCAGCAGCAGAACACCCTGGCAGGAGCAAGCACCAGCAGCAGGAAACGCATCCTCGCGGATCGCAACCCCTGCTGACAGATCCACCGCCCCAGTTGTGGGCTTGCTGCCGGAGGCGGCTCAGCTAGGCTGCTTGCCGGGGCCGGAGACTGCATAGGTAACTAGCTCGCTCGTCGGGTCGCTCGTCGGGTCGACCCGGTTATCTAGCGCTGCGGGCGTGGCTAATTGGTCATGCGTGTGGTTTGCGGTTCATTTATCATTTTTCGCGCGCACACCACAAAATGCTGCTGCAAACAATACCGGTAGAAAGAACCATAGAACACGACATCCTGGGAAAAGTACGAGGGACCAAGGACCAACCAACCGACCGACGTATACATGCTGTGACCCGTGACTTTTCTACTTTGACCCGTGAGAAATGTCACGGGTCAAGTCCACCTGACCCGCATGAAACCCGCATCTCGCGGGTCACCCGGATTGTGGCGGGTCGGGTCGGGTCGGGTAAGGAGGATTTCAAAGCCTCGCGGGTCGGGTCGGGTCGGGTCAAGAGCCTTTCAAAATCTCGCGGGTCGGGTCGGGTCGGGTCGGGTCGGGTCGGGTCGGGTTGGGTCGAGTCGGGTCAAGACGCCTCGAAATTCTCGCGGGTCGGGTCGGGTCGGGTCAAGACGTCTCGAGATTATCACGGGTCGGGTCGGGTCAGCTGACCCGACCCGACCCGACCCGACCCGCGAGAATTGACCCGACCCGTGAAAAGCCCTGAAAAATATGTGTTCATCATGAAAAAGGTGTGTTTGCATGAAAAAGGTGTGTTTGGTGTTTGGCATGAAAAACGTGTGTTGGAAATGAACAAGGTATGAATTGGCATGGAACTGGTGCGTTTGGAAGAATCGCGCAAGGAGGGTCCAACGGGAAAAAGACACAACAGAACACCGAACAGGAAAAAAAAATACTGACCAAAATTACTGGGTTTTATATTTGAACTAGAGTAGAGTGCTTTCTTCACTAACTTCAGCATAACGACCCTTAAATTTCTTATGTTCCTGTACATATCAGCCTTTTTTTCTTATCCCCCTGTTTCTTGCTACTAGGAGTCCTGTTCTGTACTGTGTACTGTGGTAAATCTTTCTGCAGTTCGCTATTGCCATACAGCACGGGATACCGAATAAGAAGCAGACTAACAAGAAAGGCAAGCTCATATTCACCGGAATATAAGCATTCCGAGAGCCGTCATGCTAATATTAGTGTAGAAGGCACCCGCTCACAGATAAGAAACCCTGTCTTGGTTACTTTTCCCCCCTTATTTTTGCGTGTTCGGCTTCGAGCATGCGACGCCACCCGGAGTACGGGTGGCGTGGACGAGGGGCGCCTACTCCACGCGCGAAACAAGCGGAGCCTATATCGTGCATCTGGCTTGACGGTGTATACCAGACCCCCGGCGATAACATTTTGGGCTCTAAACCGCATATCACCCGGTGTAGTGTACTCCAGGGGTGTGGTTTGTAACCTGCCCCGGTGATAAATAGGGTGGTCGTGTTGAATTCGATAAAAACGCGTCACCGACCGAGGTGGCATACTCTAGGGAGCGCGATAAAAGGGGGGTGATAGCAGCGATAAAAGGGGTGTGATAGCTGTGGTGTCTGCCACACTCAGAGCACGCTGTGGAAGTTGCGCGTCTAATTTTTGCCGACCGTACACTCCCAAGAGGTTGGGGTTAGTCTTCGAGTTAGGTAGAGGGTCGTGCTGATCTGGGCCGACGGGAAACAGTATAGATTACCTCAAACGACCGGCAGGAAGGTTGTTGCCTGCGCATCCTGCATTTCGGGGGAGTAAATATCCTGGGTGGTGTCATACCGATAGTAAGACATGATCCCGGAGGGGCTGTGGTATATACGACGTATCCGGGTGATAAATCGAGTGGTTCTTTTTTGGATTAAATTGTTGCAACACCTCGGTGGTATCCTGCAAGGGTGTGATATACATATAATTTCGTGGGGACTTTTTCTTGCGCACAAATTGACTTGCGGAAAGCGCGAGAGCGTGAGATAGCAACACTCGATGTAAGATCGACGGGCAGTGGGATTGCTGAACCCTATGCGCGATAAAAAGTGAAGGCACGTGCCGGGGCAGAGAAGGGACGACACCTGTGACCACGGCTTATCCAGAAGTAGGAGTGTGTGAAAAAAAAAAAAAAAAGTACACCGTCGAGGGTGATACACACCGCCATATACATACGATAATCCGAGTTGTGGTCGCCCTACAGTACCGGTGCGTGCCAGTCAACAACACCGGCCTTTTACCGAACACCGGCACTATTGGGTTTCTACCGATACTTGGCACTAGTGTGGTATAGCGGGTTCCATTCGTCCCACGCAATTTCACCGGCACTGCACCGGCCATACGCAATATTCAACGGTCACTGCAGGGGGATCTCCACTGTGCTGTGCTGCATGCCCTCATAAGAAAGTGTAGCCTAACGTTTAAGGGGAAATTAGGAATTCTCCCGCTGTTCCACTCAAATTAGCGTAGAAGACACCCGTTCTGAAATAAGAAATCCAGCCCACAACCAATATCTCAGTTTCCTATCAGAGGCTGCTGCACTGTATGTGGCCTAGTCAATTGATGTCGATTCACGTCGAGTTTCTGTTGCTCACAGGGTGCTGCTGACAAACACACAAACACACCGCCGGAGCCACCATGAGCTAGAAATGCGCAAGTTCGCGGCAGCTGGTCGGTTCGACGTATACACGATAAGTTGGAGTCGTCGCACCGTAGGAGCACTATATCACTTGAAGAGCTCTGTATCACACTCCTGACTGGCTGTGGGAACGCATGAGACAGCAAAACCGATGGGTTAATAGCTATCGCATGGTCTAGGTATGCAAATTATTATTCGTAAAACGCAAAAGGCCTTGCGAATTCATTGGGTGATTCCTCGATGAATGGAGCTTCGCCGAAAACATGTTAGTAAGAAAAGTCCTCGTTCGTTGATGATGATGCTTCTACTGAAAAGTGATGATAAGAAGATTTTGAAGCTATATCAACTCCAAACGTCTCTTTCGTCTACCATACTGCTCGAGAAGCTGCGCGTCGATATTTTTTTTCTTCGTTTGGCTATTTCGCGCGCATCGTTTGGGTATTTCGCGGGCAAAAAAACATGGAAAGTCTTCAATATGCAAGGGTTTCCAATAGTTCTTGCATTTATTTGGAAGTCAAGAACAAACAAACGTTTTTGTTACATTATTTTTTATCCGGCTAATTTTGATACGAGGTCGTATTCAATCTAAGAATCCCTGCCCTTAGACGACAGCATATCAACACTTGCAGGCGCCTCTGAGACATTTTCCAAGATTTCTGAGCTTGCAAAAACAAGTTGCGTCAGGATCGCTTGGTGAATCAAATCCACATGAGAACCCCCCGAGCAAATCTGATGGTGCGGAATGTTAGAGAGGGGGGGGGGCTGATCATCCTTTGGAAGACGAGAAACACT
Organism: Undaria pinnatifida; assembly: GCA_012845835.1. Taxonomy (NCBI): domain Eukaryota; class Phaeophyceae; order Laminariales; family Alariaceae; genus Undaria; species Undaria pinnatifida. The sequence continues at coordinate 13,883,229 of JABAKD010000011.1, forward strand.
TCCTAGCAAAAAATATGTGAGGAGACGGCACTCTCAGCCCTTGACGCATGGCAGATTTCCATTTTTTTTACCTTACCTGACCAAACTACTAGCTTTTAGTGCGGAACGCTTCGTTTTACACCGTTGACCGTTGTGCGTTTGTCCTAGACTAACCGTCTCCCGACCTATTTGCGTCCTTGCGCGATCATGGTATGATACGGGCCTGGCCCCAACCCAACCGTTAACCCTAACCCTAACCCTAACCCTAACCCTGACCCTGACCCTGACCCTAACCCTGACCCTGACCCTGACCCAGAACTGGCCAGAAACGCAATCTGCGCAGCTTTCGCATCGAGCGATACAAGCTCAAGAAAAATCTGAACGGCTAGCCAACCTCGCATAGCCAAGTATCAGACAGCTGGCCTTACCATCTGGTCGCGCGGATCTCGGAGGGGGGGGGTGTAGGTTGTTCATGTTTTTCAGACTAGGAAGCGCCTCCAAGTGGGATCAAGGTACTGGCGTAGACCTAACCCTAGCCTTAGCTTCAACCCTGGCCCCGACACGGACCCAAAACGGGCGAGAAAACGCGGCTGCGCCGTTTTTCGAATATTGTTTAAAGTTCTGATCTGCAAACCGCAAAATCGCTCGCGGCCATTGACGGGGAATAAAAATCCCTTAAGGATCTGCGCGGCCAGATCGTAAGGTCTAGTGAATGATCGAGGCAAAACTCTCCTAAAAGTCCGGTCGACCAGGTTTGTGTGTGTTCTTCACATTAAAGTCATCATGTTATCACCCATCACCCATTTCCATCCAGCACAACCAGTGTCCACGCCGCCTCATCCTAGAGAGAAGCAAGCCCTGCGACCACGAACTATACGACAGATGTACACATCGCGAATTACAGAAAAGGTTATTTGGCCATGGAACAACGCCTAGCGGAATGAATACGACAGCGGAACGTAAGTAAGCCAGCACACCAAACAACTTGCAACGAACGAAAGAAAGGAAATAAAAAGAAAGAGCAATAAAGTAAGAAAGCAAAGAAAGCAGAGAAATAAAATAAGAAAGTAAGAAATAAATAAATAAAAGTGGACTGGTATTATTATTAATGTTGTGTTCGCCGTCCGAGAACGTGCAGCATGAAATTCGACGCCGATCACTCGTAATCATTCCCAGGACCCAGGAAGTACAAGAAACAAAATAAGCAAGAGAAAGCCACTAAACAAAGGACATTTTGGCAGATATTAATATAATAGAAGCTTCCCCTGATAGCTACACTGTAGTTGCAAGGGGATTCGCCGACCTATATCCTTCATGAGGACACACAACCCCGTAATACGCGCGATCGGAGTATCACACATAGCTTGCAAAGATGAGTTTCGACAAAATCTTCGATCTCACAGCTGGAGTGTATTTTTATTTTTATCATAGAAGCTCTACCCATTGAGACGCGGGCTGCGATGGAGGTGGCACTTTTTTTGGCGAAAACAATTTCTGAACGACGGGTCTTCTTAAGCCACCACCCTTGGAAGGTCACTCTTTTTTTGCAATATGACCGTGTTTAATATCTAGGCCATGGCATGGTTTGGCCATCGGGTTGCACTATCAGTTTACAGTACTCAAATATATCCAGTCGTGCCTGAGGTGTAGAGTAGTTTATCAAGGAACCACCCTTAGAGGACAAAAAAAAGTACGCCTTCACCGCAGAGTGTGTGTTGAGTCTTGACCTACTTCTGCCACGATTCTAACCAATAATTTCCTTTTCTATGGGTTTCCCTTGGTACCAAGCTTTAAGCGAAGAAACTTTACACTTTTTGGAGTTCATCGAATCTTGCCAGCCTAGCATTGATACACGGCGCCCTCCCATTTGCGACTGAAGTAGCTCAAAGGGTGGAGCTTCCAACAAACAGAAACATATGCACGAGCTCTACCTCCCTTCTGTACCTAGTTTAGTATTGCTATGTATTGATTGCCACACCTTCCTCCTGGAACAAAGTAGTTGTTCCCGAGGCGCTGGTCGTACTCGAGGCAGCCCGTCTTGTGCTCGTGTGAAGGGTCGTACTGAAAGTCGTGTTCGGGCAGACCAGCAAATGTAGCCACTGCGTTCACCACAGCAGAAAAGTTCGCCAACATGTCCGAGGCGTCGATAATCATGATCTGCGGCAACGCGGTGTAGGGATAATATTGGTTATGGCGACTCTCTGGCTTGGAAGGTATTGATCGTTCGCTCCTAAGCCTGGTGGGTGCTGGTGCAATTCCCGGCATCATAAGTCATTTCGTTCTGGGTAGAAAAAGGCTCGAAGGTTTTTGATTTTCTTACGATAGAGCACTGCATGGGGAGGGGAGGCCCCCAGAGATCCACTATAGGCTGACGACATTCGACGAATTCCAAAAGCATCGTACACGTTGTTGGCAATATAGCACTACTTTCATTAGGCCACTAAATCTGTTGGTTGCATATCACTATCCAGTAGACCATTAAGTAATTAGGCCACTAAGTCTGTTGGCTATATCGCACTATCCAGTATGCCGCTGAGGACTTAGTTGACTAAGTCCGCTTGTTAGATAGCACTATCTAGTAGACCACAAAATCATTAAACCTCTACGTCTGTTGGTTGTATACCACTATCTAGTGGACCACTACCCCATGAACCATGATCAACGGCTTAGCGGTCTACTTGATAGTCTACTGGCTTAATGGTCTACTGGATAGTGCTACATATCCGGCCGGGAGGAATAGGTAGGAGACCCGGGTATCTGACTCGGGAGTGTACGGCTACTTGGGACAGTACCAACATCTCACAGTGTGCAAAGCGGTGACGCCTTTTTTTGGCCTTTTCTTTTTATATCCTCCGGCAGATGGGTAAAAATGAGGCTTCAGCTCACCGCACTTCTACGTATTTTCATACAATACGATTCACGTGTCGTGTGCCATTCTAACTCAATTGCACTTGCAATCCAGCACTAGCTGGCGCACCCTTCGGTTTCCTTGGCAGCGGCAGGGTGATCTGTCACTACCAACGCTCACCGTTAGTACTGCAGTAGCGCAAGCTGCCCTAGTGTACGGATGCGTGCGTATGTCGACCCGACTTGGTCCTTCTAAGCGTTAAAACACTGGCCCAATGCACCGAATACCACCACTCTCGCCCAATCCCTTCCACTTTGTTAGTTGAAATCTCTGCCTTCCCGTTGAGCTGCTTTGGTCACGTGACGGTGGTTTGGCGGGTAGATCATTCGATTCTGAGGGTTGTTCCTAACTAACGCGACAAAAAAACATTCCTGACATTCTAAATGCCTTTAATGGACGCCGGTATCTCGGGCGCCGGAGATCCCTGTAAAAGAGAAAAACAAACACTTTAACGTTTCCTTAATGGTTGGTCTTAGGGTTTAATTTCTGTTTTGGCTACATGTATTGCTCAGACGGCCGTCTTTTCTTGTCCCCAGTGGATTGACCACAGTTATTTTTTACCGCGGCTGACAACTTTCGCCTCAGCACGCCGACTTCCACGCGCTCGCGTTGACGCCTCCGCACATGTCACTCGCCGCCATCTGGGAAGTCTCGCGGTCCTGCTCCCCAAGCTCGACTAAAAATCCCGGAAAAAGTCCCAAAAAGTGACATCACTTTGAGTTCCGCAAAGACTAAATTTCCGGTATTCAAGACAGTCGCGCTCAGTATGCTGATGCAGTCCCGCGTATACTGGTAGCGGTTGACTAACCTCAAGTTAAAGGTATACTGATCAAACCAGAATACTGACTGCTCGACCAAGTATCTATTTTCAAGTAAAAACAATCAACGTACATGACACTAGTAGTGGTCATCGCACATAATCAATGTACAAGTTGACTGAATTAATCATTTGAACGTACTCATACTCTACTCCTCGAGGCATTGTTATTTGATCACGCGATTTTGCAACAATTCATGACTAATCAACGTTTACGTGATTATATTCAAATGATATCAGTTACCTCATGACGGAAATATCGAAATAATCAATAACCAAATCGTTTCAGACACTTGCCAGCACGAGTATTTCGTACTGACAAGCCAAGCACCATCATCTTCTCGAGTGGAGACCCAACGGCAACACCGATAATTTGTCGCTGCTAAGGGCATCGATCAACATGAAACCTTTGACGGCGTCTTGTAAATTCATGTAGCCTTGTCCGGAAAAGCGTTGGTCGGCCGTGGTGTGCTTGTGTTGCGGCGGATTGACATGACGTCACATAAAATACGTAGCGGAACGCTGCCTAGGTCTGTATAACTCCAGCCAGTCTAGAAAGCGTGCCGCTTACGGTCTCAGTAAAAAAACACACAAAACCAAACGAGGGAAAAATTAACATGATCTTGATCTGACACGAGTGTGAGTGACTGCGAACCAAGCTTGAGTACAGCGATCGTTACCGTAAGGTATTATTGGAGGTTTTATCAGGAGATCTGTTATATTGCACAAGCGCTTGGAAGAGGACTGCGTGAGACAAGACTGGTGTTTGCAGGCAGCTGTTGTAACAAGCAGACGGGAGGAATCAGCCTGAAGGTACACACGGAGGACGGACTAGAAGCGGTGAGAGAGCTGGGACAAGGGATCAGAGACTTGGGTGCGTGTGTCTAAAATAGCTCTTTATCCGTTCGCTACACTTGTGTCACTAGGTGGAAGGCCTACCGTGAGCTGAAAGCTTAAAATAAAAGCCTTTCTTGATTTTTTTTCAACTAAAGTGTCAACTCGTCCTCTGTGCTGTTTGATGCTGACGATCTCCGAATAAAGATACGATGCTCGTGTCACACTGCTGTAATCGTATCATTAAATAAATCTCGTCAATTTCCACTTAGATGTACGAAGTGCTGATGTGATGGTATTTTCGTAGTGATGATGTTGAAGCAACGCAGAAAAAGTTATCTTCCTGCGTGCTGTTGCTAACGACCCCTCAAGAAAAAGATACGACATGATGCTACTGCTGTAGTAATCGTATCATGCCATTAATAAATCATGGATCATCAGCGTCTGTGTCAACGTACATGTATATAGATGTATGGTGTGATATGGCAGATTTCTTCGTATCATATATAAACACCTATACGCAGTTGATATCACGTCATTATCTTTCCCCCCACCCCCCCCAAAAACCTCCAACGCCCCCTTTTTTCCAACCACCCGCACGATCGCCTAGACCTAGCACCACGCGTATAACAAGCCCCTACATATCTTTGATCTCACAGCCGGAGTGTATTTGAATATTTTTTGTGACCTAAACCTCCTAAAAAATCTCTCCCCCCCCCCCCCTTCTCGCTCTCCCTTGCTCAAACGCCCCACCTAATATCGCAATCCGCCAGATTAATAAACACTTCACGCACTGGATATCACCTCATTATCTTTCTAGAGCCATCCATGCCGCTGCTTTCCCCCCCCACCCCCGCCCCGAACGCCCCCTTCTTCCCCACCACCCGCACCATCGCCTAGACCTAGCACCACACGTATAACAAACCCCTCACCTATAACCCTTCCTTTCCCCCCCCCCCCCCGCCCCCCCCCCCCACCTCCCCAACCCCCCCCACCCCATCCCAACCCAACCCCCTCGACTACTCCGCCCTCTCTCTACTCACTGATTGTACGACTTACCCCAGGATATACATGATAAACTGATGCATTCTTTCCAAAACCGTCACATTTATCCCCTCAAAGTAATGTATAGTCTCCACGCACAGATTGAGATGCCCCACACGCCCCCCCCTCGCCCCGACCCCCCCCCCCCTATGATAAACTGGTGCATTTTTTTTCTTTTTCTTTTTTTCCCAAAACCGTCAGATTTATCCTCTTGAGAGGATTTATAGCTTACACGCACAAATTGCCCGCCCGTCCGCCCCCCCCCCCCCTTCCCCCCCCCCTCCAACCCCGCTCGCTTTTGATCAAAACCAGGCCCCCACGTCCTTCAAAACTCCGCCCCCCCCTCACCGGTTATTCGACTTACAGGATTCACTTGATAAACGGATACATTTCCCTCCACAGCTGTCAGATTTGGTCCCCTTCAGAAACGGGTTTTATAGTTTCCGCGCACAGACTGACTAACATCACCCTGTTGACCCTGATAGCTACACTGTAGTTGTAAGGGGAGTCGCCGACCTATATCCTTAATGAGGACACACAACTCGTAATACGCGCGATCGGAGTACCACACACAGCTTGCAAAGATGAGCTTCGACGAAATCTATCTCACAGCTGGAGTGTGTTTTCATTTTTATAATATAATTTAAGACCAACTATTAAAGGGAATATTTTGAGCGATTATTTCTCTCTTCAACAGGGATTTCCGACGCTAATAACTGATAAATAAAATAGGATTGATTGGTTTTGAATAATGCGCGAGTGCTTGTGTGCGTTTGTTGACCTGGTCGCCACCCATGGCGTCTACATCCAGCACAACCAGTCAGTGTCCGTGCCGATGTCTCCTCCTGGAGAGACGAGCTCTGCGGTCACAAACTACAATACAGAGATAAAATCGCAAATACAGAAGCAAGTAAAGTGATTTGGCGATGCCATGCCAAACCCAGGTAGCAACAGTAATGCTTACTGACGCATGGCATCACCGGGGGAGGACTACCGTATACGACGGTATATACCACACCCCACCAATCTATATCCAGCACACACAGTGCCCACGCCGACACCTCCTCCTAGAGAGGCGAACTCTCTCTGTGGTGACAAACTACAAGACAGAGATTCATATTGCAAATACGGCAAGGCCGTTCGGCCATTCAATGTCAACCGCAAATCCGAGGGTGTGACATTTGCAAGCCAGCACACCAGACAACTTGGAAAATAAGAAAATAAAGGAGAACAATAAAAAAGAAAAAGTGGCACAACTCCATCAAGATCGTACTTGTCCAATCAGTGTTATCCTCCCGCTTGCTACGCTGCTTCAATCAACTAACTGTTTATGGGTGTTGTAGACTATAATATGCCAATTCGGCCTCCATGCTGTCGCCATTGGCGCAAATTGCCCTGCAACTACGCTGAATGGTGCAAGCAAAGGGTTATGACCAGTAGCGCGCTCGTCCCAGCCGCCACTGCCTAGGAAAAAAAACAGGGTGGGAACTTAGATCGAGGCTGAGGCTGCGTTGGTTCATTTAATAAAAAAATAATAACAATAGGATACATTGTAATTACAAATATAGCAGATGTGGGGAAGGGAAATTGGGAAATGGTTGGAGGAGAGTCACAGAAGAGATACTACTGCTTTTCGGGATGTTCGATGTTTATCGGAGTGGCATCTACGATACATTGCCGGAGGACGAAAACAATTACAATAATAATAACAACAACAATAATAACAACAGCAGCAACAACAATACAACAACAGCAACAACAACAGCAACACTACAACAACAACAGCAAGTTCCTCACCTGAGAACGATCGAACACCCTAAACCACCTCTCCAGATGGTCGGCGTACAGCCCTCTGTAGAGTGGCATGCTAGGTATCTGTGCCTGGTAGCACTTCCACAAATCGGACGTGGACGCGTTTTCTCCTCGGCACAGCGCCGTATACGGCTCATAGGCCAATTCTCCCTGGTCGAATAGAATGAACGCGTATTTTGAGCTTGTCAACAGAAGTAGTCTGTCGATCCGAAACCCATCGCTTCCACACCGCTTATAGTTATCACACAAGGATCGGGCGGGGCCGCCAATAGGCGGCCAGGCCCTCCATAATGTTACGCAAAAGGGACGTGACTAAGAAAACGGGAAGGTAATGGGCGGTACCAAGAGGTTGAGGTGCTACATGTGTTTGAAACGTATGCCATTAAAAAATGTGGGTTTTGTCGGGAGTGGTTTTGCTCACAGGCATATGTGAAGATAGGTGTTGGTGCACTGCATAGAAGAATTGGAAAGACGAAGCAAAGCACAAATAATAAGGAGATTGTGTATAGTAGGGAGAACTATGGCGTTGTGGATAGGCGAGGAATAGACGGGAAGGAAATGGAAAGAAAACCGTGGTTGAAAACAACAAAAAAAACGTGGATGAAACGTAATATATGTAAGGAAAGCTCAATCGGCAAATACAGTAGCCAGACCTTAGCTGAATCCGGAGAAGGATTCGGACGGTATGGCACGCGCAGCGAGCGCTGAAAGATGGAAGACGAACTCTGTTTGTCTATTAAGTGGAAAAATCATACCGCAGCTGCAGGAAAAAACACAACGTCAATTAGAGCAGTCAGATCAAGTCCCTGACACTAAGGTACGCGAAAAATGCAAAACCCACGCCAGAAGTCAGACCCCATTCATCTTTTATAGCAGCAGCAGCGGCAAGGGCAGAGGCAGTCGATGGCCCATCGAGAAATTGCGGCACAGCTGCAGTAGTGTCTACAGCAGCAGCCGTCTGGCAAGGGAGAGGGGGCACACACTGGCTCGGTGAGCTCAAGACCACAGACAGCCGATTTTTTAGTTTTAGAAACGTACTTGCAGGAGACACCAACAGCGGCAGCAGCAGCACAGCAGCTACGTTACATGAAAAAAAAATGATTCTATGAGAAAAATAATGTGAAAAACGTCATTTTATAAAAATATTTCAAGAACGCCAGCCGCGAGTTCGGCGAATTTCGGGTCAATACTCATCTTTGCAAGCTGCGTTGTGGGCACTTGTATTTGTGAGTACGACCGATCGAATGATTGAAACTCAACTTTGCGAGCTGTGTGGTACATGGTAATAAAAAAGCACAAAAAATGGCGGAAAATAATACTAAAAACTGCACAGATCCGCAGAGACACCTGGCTATCTATGATACGCAAAGAAACCTATAGGGCTCAGTATAGGAAACACGAGAGTTGAGAAAAATCCACGCACGTCACAGATCAGCACAACAAGCACATCACACTTTAGGAACATGCACAGAAGAGAGTGAGAGCAGCACCAGCAGCAGCAACACGCAGCAGCAGCGGCGGCGGCGGGCGCAGAGGCGGACGATAGCCCAGTAGGGAATTGCGGCACAGCAAGCAGCAGTAGTAGTGTCTACAGCAGCGGCCATCCGGCATGAGGAGGAGCACACACAGCACTGCCACTGACTAGGCGAGGTCATGACCAGAGAAAGTTGATTTTAGTTTTTTGGAAACAAACGCAGTAGTCACCAGCAGCAGCAGCAGGAACAGCAGCAGCAGAGGTACTACCACAGCAGTACAACACCAGTGCCGCAGTCTGTACCGACCAATCCACAACGGCAGCACAGCAGTACGGCAGGAGCTGGGTGGGATTTGCCCTTTTTTACGATTCTCCACCTTTCAGGGGAGAGCGCGAGCCGTCCCCGGGAGAGACTTTTCATGCCCCCCGCTCGCGGAGTTGGGACTCGTCGGCCGTTGTGTCGTCGGACGCACCGAGGGCTGATGTGTGGGGCGGGCGTGGCACGGACGTGCGGTCACTAGGGGCCGGGTGGTAATCGGTAGAGCGGAGATTTGTGAATGTACTGTTTTGATAGTAGGGCGAATTGCCCCGCTTGAACGGGAGCGTTCACACGTCATCATATTAGTTAAGCATATAATTATAATAATGATTATGTGCAGCGCTAGTGTCAAGCACTACCACGACAAACGCACATTAATTGAAGACCATTACAAAGAGCGCAAAGCGTACGACAACCCAAACCGATATTCACGCACAAAAAAAATCTAAACAAAAAAACAACACGCCGCCGCATCTCATCCTTAAAAAAGCGACTGAGCCCCCTTCGGCTAACCACTTCCCACGAGGCATTGACCCAAAACGTTTTGGGACGGTTTGCGTTTTGACGACGCGCGGGATGGTTGGTTGGACAGATGTACACCACGGCAAGGGTTTGCCTTAAAATTTTGAGGCTCCAAATGGGACGGCTCGCGGTTGGGGTGCCATGGATCACGTGTACGGCTCGATAAAGACGGAGGATGCCATGGGGCAAGGCAGAACCAAGAGTATAATTCACCAGGTATCGATTATTAACAGCAGAGTGGTACCAGCAGATAAACAGAGTGAGAGAGGGCATCGTTCTCTCCTTCATCCCAGGACCCAAAAAGGCGTCCCGGAGATTTATCATCGTGTACCTTTTCGAGATTCCGAAAAACCCACCGAAATCTTAATCTTGGTAGAACAGGCATTTATTTGCAGTTACACAAGTTACATGTGTTAGACTCTGCTACGAGTAGGAGTAATCTCGACGGCCCTCTCCTCCCGCTCGTGTAGCCCCATATCTCTCCTAAAAAATCAATTTGACGAGAATCATGTCACACACATGATGAACAATTCCATGTCCTGTTTTTGGGTAGGCGAGACGAAAATAGTTATACAATGGGGAACCCGATTTTAAAGCGTCTAGTCTATATCAAGAGAAAGCGGATTTGAGAGCGGCCAAATCGACTTCTCACGCCTTGCGTCGCCTGTACTATAAAAAAACTTGATGATCGTGACGCCCACTCTAAAACCTGCCATATATCAAAGCTGAAATAAGAGCTGCAAGGAGGTCAGACAAGACCGGTAAACGCTGATCTGTACCGATGAGGCTCTTAAATGAGCTTTGACGTACTATACGAAAGTTTGAACCTTCCGTACATACGAGTACGAGCTTCTACTTCGGTCCTTCTGTTGCGGATATCTTCTGTGACAGACTCATCTATCTTGCATCGCAAGGAACTTTTCAACACGTGTTCACGTCTTCTAGGTCCGTGTGGGAGGAGCCTCGAGCGGTGTGAGAAGTACACTGGGACCACAAAACACAAACGAAAAACAATGTAGAGCCCCATCCGAAAGTCGCCGTGTTCATCGAAGCGCTATTAGGCATATCTTCTAGCCTCTTCGTCGGACTGGTCGGGCATCTTTTTTCCCCAACGGTTTCTTCTACGTACGAGTGTGTTCCATAACATGAACGTATTAGATGGCCGTACGTATAGGCAGTATACACAGCTGTGGTTCTAGTGGAGTCAGGAATTGCATTCAAGGGAGCTTGGCAAGAGTGGGGGGGTGGAAGTGAGGGGTTACAGGAACGCCGATAGGGAAAGGAAAATGACAAAAAGGGGATCAAGCACGATTCGCAATGACACCACATGTGTGCCACAAGACGAAAAACCAGCGCGGCGCAATAAACTTTCTATGGACGAGGCACTGGCATTGGGTTGGGGACAACAGCCATTTAACGAGAGGAGAAACAAAGTTCGGAAGGAGCTGGTGGGAAGAAAAACTAGGGGAAGGAATTTTGAAATGGTTCGCCGTCTTGCTGGAGGCAAGATAGAGTCCAGCAGCAGCAGTCTACAGGCCCGCATCATAGAGGCGGGCAACAAACGAGATTAAACCCTATCGCACCGATGAAAGTCGATCAAGACAGTATACGGTTGGCCCTTTCAGAAGTCAGTTGTTGTATTTCCGTCCCATAGACGATGCGAGACAGGCACGACAAGACGGTGGTATTAGTTTTTTTTTTTTTTTTTTCATCCTCTGGCGGATGGGGAAAAATAAAGCTTTCGTAGCTCACCACACTTCCACGTATTTTCATACGCGTCGTGTATCGATTTAACTCAGTTGCTTTCGCAGCCCAACGCTAGCTGGCGCACCCTCCGGGTCCCATTGTAGGTATAGCGTAAGCTGTCCCTCTCAGTGGTCTTCGTTATACCCGCGTGTTATTAGTATTACTACAGTACATCTCGTTGAAGGCCTCCGGGCCCTGACCGACAGCAATTGTCTGTCTCGGAGAAGCTCGAAGGGAGTGCTGCTGTACAAGTCTTGGAGGCGCGAGTGGCGTACTGCTGTACGAGCCGCCACCAAATCCACGAGCCTAGGCGAATGAATGCCGTTGGAAGGACCTCTGGGTGGGACATCAAACGTCGTTGGAAGGACTGCTGAAGGGGCATCGCATCGACAAGGTTTTTCCGCTGGGTTAGACTTTCCGCAGGGGGAGGCAACTCGGTGCGACTATCCTGAAAGTCAGGGAGGGATTAATATACGAGGACCCTACGAAAAGGACATTCCGCAGGGGGAGAAAGAGGGACTCGAAGCTACACTCGCCATTTTCACGAAAACACATAAGGGTGTTTTAGGGTTGCGAAAGTGTGGGCACCCTCGCGGTACCTACGCGTCCAGAGAATGTTAGAGTGTCTGCAAGCACGGCTACGGGAGCTCAATGGGGAAAAGGCCGTCAAGAGTGGGAGAAGAACGATGCTTTTCCACCCAACGTACGGGGTACGTCGGGGGCACTACTGTCAGCAGGGCGAGGGCGATGGAGAACCTTACCATAGTGGCTAGCAGGACGATCACGCAGGCTAGGCGGGGTACAGGGCCATTCCCCTCCTATGGCAACGCCTGTGGATACCCGGACCCAACAGAGACCGGTTGACTGCATTATAGAGACTGCAGCACAACCAGCAGTAACGACAACAGCCCAATCATTATGTCCGCAGCCAGCAGGGCGAGGAAGGGGGAGGACTCTCCCGGCATGGATGCAGTCTAGGGTCGTGGGAACAATCCCCGAACCGGGAGGGCTACAACAGCAGACAGTAACTGGGGGGGAGTCGGAAACCGGTTGTCTTGGGCAGCAAGGCAAAAGGACCATAGCAGGGGCCATAAATTCTACAGCAGGTGCGTTGACAAGTGCATTACCGGCGATAGTGCCACTGCCGGTAGGGGACGTACAGCAGACGACGGCCCCCGCATGGATACGAGCCCGGACAGGGGGTCTGGCCCTTGCAGGAGGGGGCCTCCGGCATCAAACGCCGAGTGGGGCTCAACAGGAGGGGAACCGGACCCATACGGATGACGGGAGGTGTATATCGGAGAGACGGCTGGCGTTGGAGCGCGCGAGACGGACGACCCCCCCGGCAAGGGCGAACGCAGAGACAAGGGTATCAGGTGTTGCACTAGGAGGGGTCCAGCAGCCCTCGTCGCGCTGGCCGAGGGCGACGAGTGATGGGAATGCTTCCCCGTTTCCCCACACCAACGGGGCTCCACAGAATAGGGCAGCATCAAGTGATCGGCCCTCGCCTCGACCGACGTTGTGTCCGAGACGCTGCTCTCCATTGCCAGCTGCGGTGGACCGAGCGATGGTGCCACTGCCGGTGGGGCGTGGGAGGTGGACGACTACCCCGGCATAAATGCACGCAAGGACAATAGGGGGGTTGCAGCATCGAGCGTCGGGTGAAGCGCAGCAATAGAGGGCTCGGGCGTCTGCAACAGCAGGAAGGCGCCCATCGCAGGTCCCGCCGCCGGTGGAACGCAAGAGTATGAATGCAGCGACACAAGACCCAGCTGTCGCATCAAGCGGGCCCCAGCATTTGATGTCGCGTCGGTCGCTGCCAACGACGGGTGGGAACGCCCGCCCATCGCCCCGCATCATTGGGATTCGGAGGGGTAGGGCAGCATCATGTGATCGGCCCTCGCCCCGATCGACATCGCGGCCGAGTCACCCCTCGCCATCGCCCTGTGGAGGGAATACCACAATCATTCCTGCTTCGCTCCTATCAGGAATCTTAGGGCGCCGGCAGCGGTCCATCTCTCCTCCCGCAGGAACACCGGTGTGCCCGCACCAACGGCTTCGGTTCACTTTTACCGAAAACACACAGAACCAGAGGGCCTTGGTGCCTCGCGGAGAAAATCCAGCCGTCCAAGGTCATAGCCCGCGCCCATCCAAAAATATGCTTACCCTTTCCGAGATTATATCCAGTGCCCGAGCGTGGAGTAACAGAGCAGAGGCGAGGGCCGCCTGTGCGCAGTTGGTATCAGGCCCTCAAGTGGGAAATAGGTTTGGTGGGAGGCATTGCCTTCCCAGCGCTTCTCAACATGCAGGGGGAGAGACTACACGGCGAAGGAGCCCTTCGCCAATAGAGGTTGAAGGTGGACACGTCCATACTTCGCAACGTAGGACACGGCGTCGCCGTCATACTTGTGTCACCGGAGGCGTTAGTTTGGGTAGGAGGAGGGGTTCGATCGCTTTCCGTGTCAAGGGAGGTCGAGGGGGCGAGGTATCACCCACGGAGAACGGGAGGACGAGCGATGGACCCTCCCACTCTCCTCTGTTAAATTATGTAGTGGTTCCCGAATATAAAAATGCCCGTCGTGCAGCCGGAAGCTCCGCCCAGCCGAGGATTCTAAGCGGGTCCACACCTAAGAGGATCCAACAGAGTTATCAGGCTTTACCTTCCAGTGACGGTGTTCATAGTATGCCACCGGACACGGCACTAAGGTCTAGCGATTCGAGTTTCTGATCTCAGGATGCACGTCGTGGAGCGAACAGCTTCGTTCGGAGGGGTCGTTTGGGGACGGGGACATCTACGAGGTTGCCGCAAGGGTGCCAGGCATCCCTCACCGGCAGCGGTACCAGTAGGAGAGCAAGTAATCCTCCCCTCATACCACCGGGCGCGACACCGGGCTCTCGGGACTCAAGTCATACATATCAAGATGCCCGATGCGCGATAAGCACTTCTTTCCGGAGGGGAGGGCGTGGGGAGTCCACGCCTACGCGGAGTCAGCAGGGGTACCACACGATCATCGCAGGCGGTGGCAGTCAGAGTGAGGCAATGCCTCCCCACCCTCGGCCATTAGGCGCAGCACCGACCTTCCGGCACTCCGGAGCGACGCCTTAAGACGCTCGTTCTTGCCGGCGGAAGCCGTGTCCGAATGAGACCCTTACGGGGCCAAACAACTCCTAGCAGTCAGCAGGAGTGTCGGACGACGCTCCGCGGTGGTGGAGCTCATGGCGGAATACGGTCTGAGTCTTCTCCCCCGCTACCGTCGGGCGCGACAGCGGGTTCCCGGGTATCAAGAACGCCCCCCCCACCCCCCCCGAGAGACAAACATGCGAGGTGCAACGTCAAGAAAGCATCGATCAGATGGAAGTTGACCCTGTTCAAGGGAGTACACCTCGAGAGGGTAATCCGCCACGTAGGGAGAGACGTAGGGCAGGGACGGGAAGAGCTGACCGTCAACCCAACAGTGGTACCGCACCGGAAAGAGGTTCCAACGGGGCAACGCCGCAACTAGGATCGTCCACATCTCCCGGAACGGCCATAGGTGAAGAGCGACAGGCCACGAAAAGTGCACCTGCGGGGGATCTTATCTCCTCCAGGACGAGGGCGCGCACCCGTATAGCAGCTGCCATCAGCGCGCGATCAACGGACGGGGGAAGGGGGAGGCAGCGTTTCACTGGGCTATTCCGCAGGGCGTCCCCTTACCAGTCAATGATGGCGCGGATGAAGTCGTCGGCAATACATATTCCCAACCAGCACTGTCGTTGCCGGAACAATCTCCGGACACGTCTGGTGCATCACAGCCGCCGGCAACGGAATTGGGAGCATCCCTAACGGCATCCCTTACACTTGGGGATTCGAACACACCCATCATTGAAGGTGCGCCGAGAGTGGCACCACCCCAGACATCAGGGTCTGCGCAGCGGCCGCAGCCGCACCAACGACCGTGTCCTACCACGCCGCCGATAGTGCATCCAACGGTATTCGAGTCACGCCCACAGCAGGCTGCATCAAGGAGGCAGTCCCAATCGTCGATACAGCCCTCTTCATCGATATCGGTGCCCGTCTCGACCCCCCCGACGACACTGCAACCGCCGTCAGCTACCTCTCCATCCGCCAGGCCACCCATAGCGTCATGGCCAAGTCCGTCACTGTCATCACCGCCGCCGCCGCAGTTGCCCACAGCTGGCCATCCCTCAACAGCGACACCTCTCTTGACACCGAGTGTGTTCCTTGCGCTCGAAACGCCATCGCAGACAGCGGTCATGACGGCAGAGGTGGCATCACCAAGGCCGTCATGGACGACGCCTGCTCGGACGACGGAGGGAAGGGGTTCGGCACCCACACGGACGCCCAAATTGCCTCCGTCGCCGCTACGGACACCACCGCCGACGCCTACAGAAAACCAGCTCCGGGAGGAACCCCCGGAAGGCTGCAGTGTATGCTACGAGGCCTTGGCCTCTCCGTTGGTATATTTAGAAAGCTGCTCCCATCGACTACACCTTTCGTGCTACGCCGCACTCCAAGTCAAAGCAGAGGCCGATCTGCGGTGTCCGGCATGCCGGGCGACCGTAACAGTCCACGAGGCCGACAGGATGGCGCTCCATCAGCACAGCAATGAGTTTATGGTGGAGGTGTTGACGGTTGCGTGGCAAGAGATGTCAGCTGGCGGAGAAGCAAGGCTAACAACAAGGTCCACAAGAGGAGATAGGAGGCGGTGAGCGATATGCAGCGTTTGCCATTGTCTGGTGGAGGAACCTACCTGCGCACAAGTGCCCTGCTCCTGCGACGTACATCGCCGTTGTGCTTTAGGCTTCCGTGAGGATGCAATCTCCCGAGCTAGAACTCTCGGAGGGGTACAACTAGTCACGTGCCCGAATCAGGCTCTGCACGAGGAGCTTGAAGAGGTGGACCTACACCCCCTCCTCCAACAGATCCGGGCTCTTGGCAGGTCGGTGAACACGACGGAAGAACACGAGATTAGACATAGGGTCACTGCAGCTGAACAGCGCCTCCTGAAAAAGCGCACATTACTCCATAAATAGTGGATTTATTGCGAAGTGGCAAGGACAGAGACGAGGAGGACCACTACGGAGAACGGCGGAGCACGATCCCCCAGCAACAAATGCGAGCGCCGTGTGGGGTCTGTGGCAGGCACTTGGAGGATGATCAGAGGGTCGCTTTTGGTGGCTGGCTCGTCCACAGGAGGTGTGCCATAGAAAGCGCAGCAGGAGCAGACGACAGGGGGGACGACCGATTTGGGGTAGCTAACCGAGGCGGGAGAGGAGTGCCGCGAAGGAGAACGTTCAGACTCACGACAATAGTGCCTAGGATCCATATGAGATACGACTGCACTACCCCGGAGGGGGCTCACCAACAGCGACAGTTAGAGACACTGTGGCGATCACTGACCTCGGGTGTAGACGAGGCCGCGAGTCAAGGTGAAGGTAATCAAGACTTTGAAGGGACCCGGTGGGGCTGGCTAGAAGGCTATCCATGAACAGGCATAAGGGAAGGTGGGGGGCGGTGATGGGTGCCCTGCTGTTCGCTGTCCGCGTTCAGCGGCACACCTCCGGACTGGAGTCAGCCAGCTACGTGACGACTGGCATTTACGGTACGTTTGAGCTCATGTTACGTGCGCATGGAAGGACCTCAACCTCCTCGTTCTTGCTATGCTCCCTGTTTTGCGACCTGCTGGACTTGCCTCAAGGGGCATACCTCGATTTCCATCGACCGAGGGAATGGGAAACGGCGGCCGGCCGCTACCGCACGCTGTTCGCTGCATACGCCATCCAACCGCAGTATATCTTACACCGACTTTGAAATCAAAGACTCTACATCGGACCTCACGCCCAAGAGTATCTGGTAGGCCCCGACGCCGAATGGGAAGAACGACTAACGAGGTGGACCCTAGAGGTTCAAAGCACGTTGGAAGCAGGTGATGCGCCTCCTCCCTTTTCATCAGCGATGACAGCGACATCGAAGAGAATGGACAGCACGATGGAGAGCGACCCTTTACATACGGGATCAGCTGAACAAAGAGGCGCCGCTAGAAGTGCAGCAGAGAGGCGTCACTCCGCGGGGAACAGTCGTGCATCTCCCTGCGCCTACTGCGGGCGGGTACTAGAGGAATCTACTGGGGATTAGACTGTAGACTCTTTATGGGTATTTATTTCGTGTCCTCACCGAGAGCAACAGCATGCCCGCTGCATGCTGGACCGTGCGGAACGCCTCGCGAGTGGGCATGCAGACCCACAGCCATGCGTCGCGTGTCGCTCGGAATGGCCGTCAAGGAATCGGCCTCTTCATCCGGATGAGCTGGCTGAAGACCTTCCAAGGCTACGCCCGGGGGGAAAGTGGTCGGTAGTAGCGGGAGTCCTTCAGTTCGCCGAACTCTTGGAGGAGGACGGCCCCCAGTTGGATCCAGCTATTTAAGCCACGACTGTTTCCCACGATGCTTTTGAGGAGATGGTGAGGACCCATGGGAGCAGCCCAACCTCCTCGTTTTGGTTGTGCTCCCTATTCGGCGATGCTCTTGGCCTGCCTCAAGGCGCCTACCTCGACTTTCCCCGACCGAGGGGATGGCGAGCGGCAGCCGGTCAATACCGTGAGATTTTCGCCGCGTACGGCATCCTCCCGCAGGATACTCTGCTCCGACTCCTGAATCGAAGGATCCACATCCTACCCCATGTCTAAGAGTTCTTGGCGGGCATCGACTCCACGTGGGAGGACCTCCTAACGACGTGGACCCTCGGGGTCTGAAATACGCTGGAAGAGGGTGGGGCGCTTCCTCCTTTCCCGACGGCAGCGTGGACCCTCGGGTCCCAACGTGTTTAGAGGCAGGGAACGAGCCGCCTCCGTCCCGGACGGCGGCGGGGATAACACCGGAAGCAACATAACCAGCGCTGGAGAGTTACCCATTAGCAGCGGGAGTAACGCTACCGAAAGGAGCAGCCACGGCGTCTGAAGGCGACTCGAGGGTTAGGGCGCAGGCGGAGCCAGGAGGTGCTGATCATGCAGCCGCGGAGAACATCCTCATGATCGGACGCGAGGATGCCATGGTGGCGGCACCCTTGCCCCCCCCCCTGAGACAGCCCAGCGCCACCCCAGCAACGGCGAGGATCACGGCGGAAGGAACGGGCCCGGCGCGAGAGAGGGATTCTTTAGCAGCGGGAGTAACACCACCGGAAGGTGCAGCTCTACCGCCAAAAGACGACCCGGGGGTAAGGGAGCAGACAAAGCCAGGAGGTGCTGTTTCTGTAGCCGCGGGCAACTCCCGAACTGCCGGAAACAGGGAGGCGACGCCCCTAACACAGCCCAGCGTCGTCCCAGCAACATCTGGAGCGACCGCGTTTCTATGTCCCTGTATTTTTAATAAACATACAGGAACATAGACGCCAAAATACAGGGACATAGACGCGGTCGCTCCAGATGTTACTGGGGCGATGCTGGGCTGTGTTAGGGGCGTCGCCTCCCTGTTTCCGGCAGTTCGGGAGTTGCCCGCGGCTACAGAAACAGCACCTTCTGGCTCCGTCTGCTCCTTTACCCCCGGGTCGCCTTCTGACGGTAGAGATGCACCTTCCGGTGGAGGGTAGGGGAGGCATAAGAGGCAGACGAGGTCGACCGCGCGACTGTAGAGCAACGATTGCTCGGGGACACCGAGTGGTGGGGTTGCCCTGTGGTCGTCAGCACGCAATGCATGCACGGTGAGTGGTGAATGCGGTCAGACGAGGCGGGTCGCAGGCGTCGCTTCTCTACGGAGCAAGGGGATGCGCGGTCCGCCGTGGAAGACGAGAAGCCTTAGAAGCGGCAGACCCTGGACTACGCGTTACCGCAGCGAGACTCGGCGGGAAACCTCACGATGGCGATGAAGGGCACCGGAATGGCATCTGCTATCCCTGGGACCAAAACACATTGGGGATTGCAGGACCACTTGATGATGTCCCCCTTAAGGACCTCCAACAACGCTTCGTCATTGTTGTCAAAGTGCAGCCGAGGCTGGCTACTGCCCACGCCAAGATTATCACCGATGTACTTGGCCTCCTCAATCACGCCTTGGGAGAACACCGCCAAACCACACAATCGGAGACTCCGCAATCACTCTTGAGATCGATCAAGCTGTGGTACATCCTCCCGGTTCTACTGCATTCGCAGGATGGCCGAATGAAACGGCGCGAGAGGTTTGCGTCTGCCGAACGCGGTGACCTCACCCTTTTGCTCCCGTGGTTAATGGAGTATACCCGTCGAACATCGACGAGGAAAAGCGGCCAAGCCCGCGAAGAGACGGACGCTGACATGTTTAAGAGGGCATCATCAGCATGCCGCTATTGAGGGGGGGTGACTGTGACAGCACGCAGCCTCCTCGCGCAACCACGCGCGCCGGGGAACGTGGAAACGTGTGAGCGCGTGAAAGCAAAGTTCCAGGAGGAGGACCAGACCTGCGTCTCCGAAGCTGCAGCGGCAGCGGTGGCAGTAATTTCCTCCGACCCGGAGGAAAGGAGTGGTCCCAATTGGTGCCCGGAGGAAGAATTCGACCCACAGGTGGCCCTCGAGGTAATCAATTCTCGCAACGCGTTATCAGGAGCGGAACCGACGGCCTGCGCTTTTCGCACTTGCAGTCACTAATCAGACGCGTGGTACGATAGAGGTGCATCCCTTTCCTTTCTTAATACTACTCCCCAATTTGACAGCTCAAGACCTCTCTCAAAAACTGATTTTTATTAGAAAAAAATGAAATTGCTACCGGATAAAAAATCCTATGGTCTAGGTACACAACGAGAATCATGCAAAAAAATCTTTTTTTTTCCGACGATTTTGGATTAAGGAACCCCGTCACTCCGAAAAAAATATCCAAAACGTGCTACCTCTACCGTAGCATGCGTCTGCCGTCAATAATCAGGACTGGTTTCGGGCGCAAAGAATTCGGAGCTGGCATTGAAGCCTTCTGGAGAAGAATTATCGATGATCCAAACGCCTTCCCGCCTGAATTTTGGCAACTCTTCTTGCAAGCCAATCTCACTGCCTTGGGTGAAAACTGCTGCCTCGTGTGCGTGGGGATGGCGTGGAGGCGCCTTATTGCGGCCGAGACGATGCGGCAGTGACGACCACGGCTGGAGGAGGTCATCCGCGAAGCGAGACAGTTTGGAGTCGGAGTACGAGGGGGGGTGGAACAGGTAGCGCTACGCGCAAGGGCACATCACCTGGTGAACAACTGGCTGATCCTCACCGATTGCTCCAACGCATTCAACACAGTGAAGCGGACTGCTATGCTTGCGGAGGCAGCCACTTGCGTGCCGGCGCTTACACCGTTCGTGGCAAAATGTTAGGGCGAGATGTCTGCGCCCGTGTTCTTTCAGATGGAATCGGGAGAAAGGCGGAAGATCGACTGCTCCAGTGGGGTACAACAAGGGGATGCCATGGGGCCGACGTTGTTCTGCATTCCTCTCCTGCCGGTGCTGAAGCGGATACGGGAAAAAATCGAACTGAGAGGGGTAGAGGCATTCGCTTTCTTAGATATTAGCATCGGAATGATGGAATCAGACCCGATACTGTGGAAATTGTACCCTTTATCCAGCGCGAGCTGTCCAACATCGGCATTGCGATCAACCCGAGCAAAACGGTTGCCCTGCCCCGAAGGGGCACGTACCTACGACGGAACAAATCGCCCTTCTCGAAGGCATTGGCCTCATCATTGCCGAACGTAGAGGGGTTAAGGTGGTTGGGGTGCCCGTCGGCCCAGATGAATGAGCAAGGGAGAGCGCAATGGAGTTAGTCCGAAACCGGGGAGCGGAGCAACTCACGCGGATGTTGTCGCGCATGCCGGGCAAGCAATCAGCCAACCTGATTGCCACCGGCTCTATGGTGCAGCCGACCTCCTACCTTGAACGCGTGATGGACCCAGAGCTATCGCTGGCTGCATACCCAAAGGAAGATGACAACGCCTTGTGGATGCTGGAGAAACTGCTCGATCTCCCGGGGGCAGCGGAAGAATCGCCGTTCGTCGCGGACGGGTGCCCGACAAACATGCTGACCCCGCAACCCTATCAACAGGTGCAGGCGAGCCTGCCCACAGGGGCCGGAGGGTTTAGGCTATCGTCGGCTGAAACCCGGAGGATGTCAACATCCGTTGGGGGCTTGGTGGCGACGGTACCGGAGATACTTGCTGATCTGTCCGGCGCTATAGGGGGAAAAGTCTGGAGGGAGCTGCATGATTCTGACTTCGTGCGGCGCATCTGGAACAGCGTCAGGGGCCTCCGCGATGTGCATGGGGTTTCAGAGGAAGCCATGGCGAACGTTGTGCCAGATTTGTAGCAGGATAGAGCCTTTAGAGCAGGACAGCAAGGTGCCTCAGGGCGATTAGTTGCAGACGTGTTGCCTGAACACGACGCCGAAACTATCAGCTCCAGCAAAGCGCAGCATAGACTGGGTAAACTGGTAAACTGAGTTCGTTATGAGAGGTACGTCGCTTCGCTGGACCAGTTCCCCGAGACGAGGCTCCAGCAAAAAACAGGCGACTCTCAAGGCGAGACGGAGACGCGAAGCTTGGCCAAAGCCCGGCAACGGAGTCCATCGGGATCAAGGGCTACCGCCTTCCTAAGGGCGAAGCCTGTAGACTCAGCTAGAAACATCCCTGCATCAGAGCTCGTGACGGCAGGGAAGAGGTTTCTGGGGATAGAGGAATTCCTGGCGGCGAGGTGCCCATGCTGCGGTGAAGCGGAGGTTAATGCGCGGCATGTACGTGTCACCGATCGGGTGCGCAGGTGAACCAGCACCAAACCCTTGTGCACACGCTTTCCCGCACCCTTAAGAGCATGTCAATCCGTCACCAAGTGGAAAGTGGAGCCCCGTCCACACAAACAGGGATTTGCGAATGGACACCGTTATCGAGGCGGGTAGTCTCCGAGATGCTTCCGCAACATATTATCGCAACAAATCGATAGTCCTCGACGTCACGTATGCGGAACCACAAGCGGAGGTCCACATGCGTGCAGGCAGCGCAGATCGAAACGGATCAGCTGCTTCCACTTCGGAGGTGCGCAAGCGCAACCACTACGCTCGTCCGGGACAGGTGTCCTTCGACGAGCGCAGCTACAAACTCGCCACCCTCGCGGTGGAAAGCTTTGGGCGCCCCGGTAAAGAAGGCGGTGACCTGATCGGTCAGGTAGCGGCGAATATCGTTGGAGGGATGGACGCATTGTCCCGAGCGCGGAGAGGCGTCTGCCAGGAGCGCCTATCCCAAATAACCTCTGTGACTACTCAGGTCGCGATTTCGCGCAGAGATCATCGATATAGACTAGCTCTGAGGGACCGCCAGGCCGCGAAGGAAAGGGAGGAAGAAGCGGGAGGACTACGGCCACTGGCGTGGGGTGGCAATGTTTATGAGGACTAAGGTAGACTAATAGCTAGAACATATGTAAGGAAAGGAAGCATTGGATAAAAGGAGAAGCTGTGAGGGAAGGAAATGGGGAAATGATTGCAAGAAGATACCACTGCTTTATGGAGAGATATTCGATTTACATCGGAACGGCATCTACGCAATATTGTGGAAGGGCAATAATAACAACAGCAACAACAACAACAACAGCAACAACAACAACAACAGCAACAATAATAAAAATAAAAGTAATACTTCGAAGTAATAACAATAATAACAATAATAATAATAATAATAATAATAATAATAATAATAATAATAATAATAATAATAATAATAATAATAATAATAATAATAATAATAATAATAATAATAATAATAATAATAATAATAATAATAATAATAATAATAATAATAATAATAATAATAATAATAATAATAATAATAATAATAATAATAATAATAATAATAATAATGATGAGGCTCAACGCCATTTTGCCTTGGTAAAAACTAAAAATACACTCCAGCTGTAACATTGAGGGTTTCGTCGCAGCTCGTCTTTGCAGGCTGTAGTACGTATGTGATGTTCCGATCGCGCGTGTTGCGGGGAGGTGTGTTTGTCCTCGTGGAGGACTAAGGTCGACGACTCTTCTTAGTGCTAGCCAATGCCAGGGTAACAAGATGACGCAAAGACGTTCAATCCTTTAGTGATTTAGTCAATTTGTGTACGGAAACTACACATTGTGATGTAAGGTTATTGGGTGGGGACACAGAGTGCCCCCTGCAGGTCTGCCAATTGAGCAGGTCCTCGGAGAGTATTCACTTTCTTTGCCTTCGTAGATACGTACCTTTATTCGATTCCACCAGAGCCCCGGATGGCTTCTGAGATCGGAGGCACGTGCCTCCGATCTGTTTCCTAACTTTCCCGAATATAAAACGCCAACCTTATCATACGAAACCCATCCGAATGATACCAAATTCGGATAATTACAGGCCTTTCGAGGCCGTATCTTAGCAGTGACCCGTTTCGAGGGAGGCAGAATCTGACGGCTGGCGGTGGAAATTTTGGGTGACACACCGAGCTCTCCAAGCGAGGACCCTCATACCCGTTTCGGTGCATTCATTCGTATAGCAGGTGTCTCACCGCAGCGAGGTACTTCTCAGCCTCACCGGGGAGGTGGAAAGTTGAGTTTATCTTTTCCGCCATTGTTGTGTAGTTGCTGTGGAGGTGGTTGTCTCTGCACATGTCCATCCGAACCTGAGAGAAATATCTGCCGCAGTACGTATTAACAGTAGTAGCAAGGCAATAGAGAAGGCAGGCGAAAAACACTCTGAGGGAGGTGGTTCGGGGGATGATGGATGAGAGGAGCCCGGCTGGCGAAGAGGGAGAAAAAAAGACGAAATATCAGCTTGTTGGGTGAGGTATCGTAGAGCAGTTTTATTTTTCGTCATGTCAAAAACCTCACAAACAAAAAGAGTGTACCTCCGCCGTACTATTATTAGTAGCATGAAATAATGCATCTCGAATGCTATTGCGAACACAACGATGCCTGATAGTTTCTCGGTTAAAAGCCCCGCCAAACACAAACAATTGTGGCCAAAGCGTGCCACCCTTCTTAACGCGTCGTAGGTTAATCCCCCCCCCCTTCGGGTTTGGGGGGGGGGGATTCCTCACGGCATCTACCCCGACACTTGTGGGGTTCATTTGTCCCCTGTACGATTCGTGACCGCAATACATGACTCCACCGCTGTAGGCTTTTGGTAGACGTTTTATGTACAATAAATAAAGGAGCACTGCGAGGAACTAGCCAGAATCTCTGGAATCTCCTTCGTGCTTTCCTATATTATTTGAGATATACATGAGATATATACGACGCGTGCTACAATAGAAGTAGTAGCCCCTTTTTTGGCCAAAACGTTTTCTTGCACGACGGGGCTCTGTAATGGAGTGCCCTCCGTAGAAGGATAGCTTTATAGATTCGACGTGAAGCCATGTCATGGTTGAGGTGAAACCATGTGACATTAGATGTCACATTCACGTCAAGGCCATCATAGATGGGCGATAATGTAGGTGACGATGATGGGACAAGCAGGACGCCCCACATCTCACTACCTGCTCTACCTGCTCTACCTGCTCTACCCAGCCCTATCGTGGCTAGGCCTGTGTTGTCTGTCTTTTGGAGTCCAATGAAGAGGAAATAATGTATAAGCTTTTGAGTCTATCCAGCGAGCCATGAGGAGAGACCAAACAAGGGCACCGGAACCCATGGGGAGCACGCTTCCCAACACCGACCAACCACGCATCCCCCACTCGGAGTACCACCACAGACAGGGGCTATCGTAGAATCATACCGGAATCGTCGGAATTTTGTCGTTTTTTCCAAGCAAGGCTGTGTTCTGTAGGGTATTTACCCCGGGTATTGATTATCCTACAAAGAGCTTCTGAAAGTAATGTAGGACATTCATACCCGTACCCGGAACTTGTGGAAGTTCTGCACAACATTGATACCCGTGCCCGGAACTTGTGGATGTTCTGTACGCCCGTGCCAAAATGCCCGGGGTAGGGGTACATAATGTTTTGTACCCGCTTGAAAGTTCTGTGAGTGAGTGCTGTACGCCTGTGCCACAATAATACCCGGAACTTCTGGAAGCTCTGTACGAGTTCCGTACCCTTACCCGGAACTTTTGTGACTTCTGTAAGATTGTGGTACAATACCCGGGGTACGGGTATGCCTTTGGTACAGTACCCGGGGAGTTCTGTACTCATTCAGGTTTAATCCGAAGACTGCAATGTGGATTGTGATGTCTTATCTTGTCAGCTACACAAACCAACCACCGAACACGGCAATATTATACTCCGGAGTATAATAAAATATATACTCCAGCTCCAAACTCATCTTTGCAAGGTTTTCTGAAATCGAACAACTAATTATACTCCAGCGGCAGCTGTGGAAGGAAGTGCATCAGTTTATCAAGTGTATCCTGTAAGTCGTATAACCGGCGAGGGAGGGCGGAGTTTTTGAGGGCGCGGGGGCATGGGGGTGAACAAGAGGGAGCGGGGGGAAAGAGGGGGGGGGGGGGGGCGGAAACTAATTGGAGCTACGGCATGGATGTCTAGAAATAGAATGAGGTGATATCGGTTGCCTGGTAGTGTTTATTACTTTGGCGGGGAGTGGGGAAGGAGGGGGCGTTGGGCGGTGAGGGGGACGGGGGGACGGGGGTGAATTGGGGCTACGGCATGGATGGCTAGAAAGATATTGAGGTGATATCACCTGCGTGGTAGCTTTAATTACTCTGGCAGATTATATACATATAATACGGTTCCAGTGAGGCGTTGGCATTGGAAATGGCAAATGGCTCAAGGGGCGGTTGTGTGAGTGCGGTAGACGCGCACCAACCATTGCGCTTTCTGAGGCTCTTGACACCAACCATGTGGAGCTCTATGCCTTCTGAGGCGAAAACTGGTTGTTAATACTTGTACGAAGCAGAAAATTCAAAGTTCTACCCGAAGAAGAACCCAGTGTCCTACTGTTAAGGTATTAGTGTAGTAGTGGGGTATTAGACTAGTCCGTTTGACCACTTACTTGCAAAAGGTTAACCAATAGTTTACCCAAACTAAGCCTTATAACACTCTCCCCCCCTGAAACGGCGGGATACCAGGTCGGCCGGATATACGGGCGGACCTGTCAGTATCCAAGCGGTTTCATTTCCTGGGGATTCCGGGGAGAGTATTTTTTTCAAGTCGAAATATGGGGAAAATCTTGAAAAGTTTATTTTTGTGGATGGTGGGGATCGAACCCACGACGACCCAAAAACCCATGGTCCTGCCGACGACGCCATTTGTTAAGGTATTATTGAGTGGGGTATTAGTCCGTTTGTCCACTTGCAAAAGGTTAACCAATAGCCTACCTTACCCAAACTAAGCCTTATAACAATAGGCATTTAACAACAACAAAATGCAAAAACAACAAAACAAATGAAAATTCCGACGACTGTCGGTTTAGGGTGGGTTAAGGAGGCCCGTCATTCAGAAAAAACGTTTCAGACAACCAAAAGTGCTACTCTAAACGCCCGAAACCTGATTTGAAGGGAAAAAAACGGTCGCTTGACCCTACGAAAATGTGCATGGCCTAGGTATGACGCATGCTACGGTAGATAGATAGAGATGACATCACTATTTTTTGTCGGAAGCTCTTCAGATTCACTTTAGGAGCTCTATTCCATATAATACTATAATACTATAATAATACTAGACTATTATTACGTTATAATAATGCTATAATACTAGTCTAAATCACTGTAACACTATAGTACTACAATACTATAATACTATAACATGATAATATTATAATACTACAATATTATAAAAAATGAAAATACACTCCAGCTGTGAGATCGAAGATTTCGTCGAAACTCATCTTTGCAAGCTGTGTGTGATACTCCGATCGCGCGTATTACGAGTTGTGTGTCCTCATTAAGGATATAGGTCGGCGACTCCCCTTACAACTACAGTGTAGCTATCAGGGTCAACAGGATGATTTTAGTCAGTCTGTGCGCGGAAACTATAAAACCCGTTTCTGAGGGGGACAAAATCTGACAGCTGTGAAGGGAAATGTAACCTTTGATCAAGTGAATCTTGTAAGTCGAATAACCGGTGAGGGGGTGGGGCGGAGTTTTGAAGGACGTGGGGGCCTGGTTTTGAATTAAAGCGAGCGGGTTTGGAGGAGGGGGGGGGGGGGGGGGGAGGGGGCAATTTGTGCATGTAAGCTATAAATCCTTTCGAGGGGATAAATCTGACGGTTTTGGCATCAGTATATTATTGGGGGCGGGGGGGGGGGGGTTGGGGCGGGAGGGGGGGGGGGGCGGGGGGGGCAGCTCAATATGTGCCTAGAAACTATACATTATTTTGAGGGGATAAATGTGACGGTTTTGGAAATAACACATCAGTTTATCATGTATATCCTGGGGTAAGTCGTACAATCAGTGAGTAAAGAGAGGGTGGAGTGTTCGAGGGGGTGGGGTTGGGATGGGTTGGGGGGGAGGTGGGGGGTGTGGGGGCGGGGGGGGGGCGGGGGGGGGAGGAAGGGCTTTAGGTGAGGGGTTTGTTATACGTGTGGTGCTAGGTCTAGGCGATGGTGCGGGTGATGGGGAAAAAGGGGGCGTTCGAGGCGGGGGGGGGGGGGGGGAACACAGCGGCATGGATGGCTCTCGAAAGATAATGAGGTGATATCTTGTGCGTGAAGTGTTTATTAATGTGGCGGGTTTCGATATTTGGTGGGGCGTTTAAGTAAGGGAGAGCAAGAGGGGGGGGGGGGGGGGGGGGATTTTTTAGGAGGTTTAGGTCACAAATAATATTCAAATACACTTCGGCTGTGAGATCAAAGATATGTAGCAGCTTGTTATACGCGTGGTGCTAGGTCTAGGCGATCGTGCAGGTGGTCGGAAAAGAGGGGGCGTTGGAGGGGGGGGGGGGGGGGGGAGGAAGGGCTTTAGGTGAGGGGTTTGTTATACGTGTGGTGCTAGGTCTAGGCGATGGTGCGGGTGATGGGGAAGGAGGGGGCGTTCGAGGCGGGGGGGGGGGGGGCACACCTCGGCATGGATGGCTCTCGAAAGATAATGAGGTGATATCCTGTGCGTGAAGTGTTTATTAATGTGGCGGATTTCGATATTTGGTGGGGCGTTTGAGTAAGGGAGAGCAAGAGGGGGGGAGGGGGGGGGGGGGGATTTTTTAGGAGGTTTAGGTCACAAATAATATTCAAATACACTTCGGCTGTGGAATCAAAGATATGTAGCAGCTTGTTATACGCGTGGTGCTAGGTCTAGGCGATCGTGCAGGTGGTCGGAAAAGAGGGGGCGTTGGAGGGGGGGGGGGGGGGGGTTGGGGGCAAAATAATTGAAAACTACGTCATGGATGGTATACACAGCTTGCAAAGATGAGTTTCGACAAAGTTTTCGATCTCACAGCTGGATTGTATTTTTTTTTTTATAGTATATACACAAGTACTGATCCTACACGATTTTTTTGTTTGGGTTGCGTGCAGTAGTAGATCTGGCAGTACATCGCGGCAACCGGCTCGACTCCGCATGCTGCCACTACTTGTTGTTCCCATTTGTGCCAAACCAAGGATGCCACAAGCACTCTAGCGGGAAGCCGGCACTACTCAATCGGCACTATAGAGGGACCTTCACTGTATTTACCTGTCGGTAGGATCCCGAAGAACGGCGACGAACCTGGCGCCAGGACGAACCATTTTTACTCGATAAGGCACTATCGGGCAAACCATGTACTGCGGGCTGGAGTCGACGACGATCAAACCGGTAGAATTTATATCCGATTCGTGGTCCAAATCCGTTTCCGTCTTAGTGAGGTTCCTCTTGGTCTTAACAAGGTGCACATTCCGGACGAAAACGGAAAGGGAGATGAGGTGGGTGGGAAGATGCTGTACCAAATGAATGAGTGATATTACTCCCGTTCACGAACGGTTCGCCAAACCGTATACAAGTACGAGGTTCTCGGAGAAACTGCGGTTCTTGAATATTTAGCAACACCCCCTTATGACGAAAAATCCTCCCTACTTATGTCGGAACCACTCTCCCCCTCCCCCCCTCTTTAACGTATTCCCCTCAGCAAGGGAGTTATATCCCTTCATCCTTTCGGTAATAATGATGTTTTTTTAGCGGTAGAGATTTCTTAGTGCGGTTATCGAAATTGCTCATTGTGCGATCTTCTTACCGATATTTTCGCGCTACTATCATCGGCGGTACCACGCACCCCTGCCTGCCGTGGTATTACGTGGGCCGCGGGACCATGGCTTGCTTCATTCATGCCTAGTTCGCAGTGTAAGCTGCATCCGCCACCCTGTATATAGTACAACTGTTGTGCCGGTTGCTGCTATAGTGTCGGTATGTGCACTATAGACGGGAATACCCGCGCACTGTAGCGACAACCGGCACCACTCCGCATACCGGCACTACTGGCCGTTCGAATCTGTGCCAAGCGATTTAACAGGCACTATAGAAGACAACCAGCACTATAGAGGGGAACCGGCACTGCTCAATTAGCACCGTAGAGGGACCTATACTGGAGTGCCATCGGACAACATTGAATGTGCAGCAAGTACAAGTTTCAACGTCGATCACTCATAGACATTTATTTCCAAGAGGTACGAGAAAAACAGCGGAAACCCACGAGTATACCTACACAAAAAGGAAAGCTATACTTGTACAAATAGGAAATCTTGTTAATAAAACGCTCGTACTGCATGACCCAACAACAGCTGTCAACAACACACATAGCTTAATCTATCACGAAACAGTAGTGAAGAAACAGCCGGTCCAGAAAAAAAAAAAAAAAACATACGTTAAACTGGATGCTCGCTACGAGTAGTACCTGGTACGTGTTCTGCACGGCGTCTCCAGCTATCTGCAGGTACCTGATGATTACTTCGCGTTCGGAGTAGCAGTTGCAGACCTACACACACGTACGTGACGTCTTCCAAAGAAAGGGTACTTGTAGGTTGATTTTGTTCAATTTCAATCTCGCTCACTCTCAACACGATCGATCGTCCCCGACAAAGACCTCCCTAACTATTTTCGCCGATAAAGCTTGTTGTGTTCGGTAGACATGCCTTAGTATTTTTTTTCCAATTGACACGCTTTATCCGCCAGACATGCCTAATCACTTTTGAAAGTGCACGGCGCTGTGTCCGTCAGGGGGAATGTCTCATTATTAGACTACTGTTTCTAATAATGAGCTACGTTTTGTCCGTCAGGCAATGCCACCTTGCTTTTTCCAATAAACAGCGTTTTCCCCGCCAGATTGCCTCAATATCTCCCCCAATAAACCGCGTCTTTTTTTTGTTACTACTGCGCTTTGTTTGCAACGATCGTTACCGCGTGTACAGACAAATCGACGCTTTCCACTCAGGTAAGGGCCGTCTCGAACGACATGTTGCCAAATAAATGGCAAACATAAAACTCGTCAATTCGGCAACGTTTTTGGCACTCTTTCTTTTCGAGTCTCGAACCAGTGATTCAAAAATAGCACATAGAAACCAAAATTTGCCTAAATTTGCCAATGAAGGGACTATCAACAGGTAAAAAATCAACTTTGAATAATAATTTAAAAAAACTCTGTGGCAAATCCATCATTTATTTCTTAATCTCGTCAATAAGGCGAAAAAAAAATCCGGATGTGTTTCGTTATAGAAACGACCCTAAACCGTACCTTGGTCAAGCATGATGAGGCGTACTGCCGTAGGATTGTCGCAGCCGCCTGAAATCCGATGTCTTTGCCTAAACCCTCCCCTTCCCACGTGCCAACTGATGGATAGCTGTAGCAAGCCAAGCATCGAATAAGGCATATACATCGGGGGGGGGGGACGGGGTGATGAGCGGCGTGCAGCACACCACAGCTTACAGTACAAGGCACCTAAGAAGAAGCATTTCTGGTAAATAAGAACGACCCAGGCTGCGGGATTATCAGTCTGGACGGGGAGCTTTCTACACCAAAAAAATCGGCGCAACTACTTCTAGATTTCTTATATTAATAATTTCTGAAAGTGTCCGCCTGCCTTTCTTACTGCCGTCGTGATTCTTCTTTTCTTTTTTGGGTGTCCTTTACTTAAGGTCATTCCTCTAACGAGCCCCCCAAAAAATCACCATTCCTGACAATTTGAAATTCCGAAATAAATGTCGCATTTATTTTCCCAAAAAAAACAAAAACAAAAAAGAGTCCGCATCCATCCCCGGAAAGTGCCACGCTTAGCGAAAAAACGTCACGTCCTTTTGTCGCGATTCCTGACGTTTTTTTCGTGTTCGCTAGGAATGACTCTTACTGCGCTGCTTCTGTTAGGTGTCCTGTCCTGTCGTATCGTAAGTCCTGTAAGGGCCCCTCCCGTGGGGTGTGTTGTGCAGTTAGGTGTCCAAGGTGAAGTATTGAAAGTCAGTACTACAACCTCTCGACTGCCGTGCTGTTCTTCTGATATCCCGAGTGCATCTTCTATCGTCGAACAAGAGCACGAGCGGGCTATCGACTCAACGTTGGACCGTAACCGATTCAGCAATCTCAGCAGCAACAACGTGACAACAAGCCTTTCCCCCTAGGACATAAAAGGCTACGGTGGGGGGATCAATTCTAGGATATCTTTTTTGCAACGACTCAGAACCAACCCGCGCGAGCAGCTACCTAGACTGTACACCAGTACGATCGGCTTCGCGATAAGCATCGACGGCATGCAAATTTTCACTCGTGGGACATTTTATCACCGATACCCACTTGATGATCTCGATCGTTCAGGAAGGTCTGTACGGTCCATAAATGGCTCATGTCGTGTGGAAGCCGTACGCTCTGCATGATCTAGCGCAGGCTTCCGGGGTTGTATCTGCAATCGACTTGCACAGGTCCTGCACCGCATCTGCTAGTAGTGGCAGATATGCGCCGTATATGATTTATATGATCTAGATGATCTAGATCATCATCTGGCCGGGGCATGGAAATTTTACTTTGCGCCAACAAAAGAACAACTGGAAGTCCTGTTTTGGTAGAGGTACTGAGCCACGTGCTCGAGTGCTCGAGTGCTCGAGTGGCCCAAACTCAATATGGAAAATAGGGGTACCCTCACTACGTAGCCTTGATCAGGAACGCGTTAGACGTGCACAATAGCCATTCGGCCAATGTCAACGTGGACTGAGCTATCCTCGCCGTCTCTACCTGAACGACATCCATCGCCCATCCACAACCAATTTGCAATATAACGCAAGGTGTGTAATCGCTTCGGAATGCTGCGACGGCAGTATAAGCGCCCACTGCTTTCTGCCACAGCAGCAGCAGCCACAGATAACCGTCGGCGTTGACTGTACCGCTCAGCTGTCATGACGTATAATCTGACAATAATATTGCGCTATAGTCTAGACTATATTTGTTAGATGTACACTATAACAGTATAGACTAACCGACTGGGGTGCATTGGCTTTGGTGAACATCCATTCAGGCGGTTGTTGTGACCTGACCGCTGGGCCCCTGGGAAGGGCGAAAGACGCCAGAGGACTGCGGTCAACAACGTGAGGATGGAACGTTGATGGGGAATAGGACACATTACACCGGTATACGTGAAATGGCGTGGCAAAGGGAATTGAGAGATGGTCTTCGTGGAGAGCCATAGGAGACATACTGCTGCTTTACGGAAGGATGTTCGATTGGCTATCGCAGCGGCATCTACGCTACATTGGCGCAGGGCAAACATAACGATAACAACGACTTTAAGCACCAGTAACTAGTCGCCAACCTTTTGACTCTTCCAACAGCCACAAACAACGAAAACGCAACCGACGTTCATCACTACTCACGATCCGGGCTTCCGATCGAAAAAGTCGAGTTCTTTCAGTCTCCCTCCCACCATCGGGTGTGACAGCAGGTTCTGCCGCAAGTTGGTAGTGCCCCCTTTCTGTGGTCGATCGCGGCAAAAGAAGCAACGGGGAATGGGTCGACGTTATTGTTGGGTGCGGATGTGGCCGACTATGATGATAGTCGAAAGGTAAGCGCTTTGGATAGCTATCAGGCAAGTCCGGTTTCGAGCTTCAGATCTCAAAGGAGGAGAGAAGGAATGCGATGTTGGTCATCAGGCCGCTCGATGGCTGGATTGGAGGGGAGTGAATCCGAAAGGGGGGGGCACCTCAGCGTTCTGCTGGCAAAGCACAGTGGACCTCTGGAAAGTTGCGCTTCTAGATGTTCTTTGTACTGTTCTCTAGAATGTTTCGCTTGCCGACGTTCTAATTACTACGCACTGTTCCCGAGAAAGTTACCCTTTTAGGTGTTCCCAGGTGTTCGTGCCGCGTACTTTTAGATGTCCCGTACCTGGTATATGTTTTCCGGAACGTTTCTTTGCGTATTTTGCCGCTTTTTTCTGAGTACTGCCGTAGTATACGAGTACAGTCTGTAGATAGGCTGCACCTGTGTACGGTGTTAAGCTTGAGTAGCCCTACATTCTACTGAGCATTGAGCGCAGACGACAATGTTGTTAATGACCAGCGACCTGATAGACTACTGGGTGTTTCCTGCTCAATGTAGCAAGGTACCTATCACTGTCTATCGTGATCCCTCGATGGAGGTGGAGGTGGAGGTGGAGGTGACATCGTCGATAGTTATCTGTCGACATTGAATAATATAATTCTCAATTGACTTGGGTGCCTAAGCCAACAAGTTGATACCGACCGCGACTCTTTGCAATCCCGAAGGCCTACACAACGAAAACGTTTAGCTGCAGGGAATGTGATCTACACTGCAAGAAAAAATAGAACAACATGGTCAGGCCCGCGAATGAACGGGCACAATGTAGGTGTAATGTTGCGACGAAACGATGCTCGTGGTCTATTCACGCTTCCGCATAAGACGTGAAAACAATGTGTCAGGGATCAATTAGTTGACCTTAGACATGGAGAAACAACCTACCGTGCAGCAGTCTGCCACGTCTCTCCCCGCCCCGTACGTTCTGCATGTTTTAGTACAGGTTAACCGACTAGTCTAAAATACTAGAACCATGAAACAAACGCGCAACATCTTTCGGTCAGTAAATCGACCAAGAACAGAACATGTTAGTAGTAGTCAACAGTGACTCCCTTCATTCCGCAACAAGCACAGGACCAAACTGTCTCCCAATGTTCCTGCCGCCCGCACACAAAGGAACAATGATGCACCGACAGATAAGCCACGTATACTATATTTATTTTACGAAGACATTACCCTTCGTGTACACCGATCTCCCGGTTGCACTTGCCCACGAGGCGGGCATTCCTGCCGTGCAGCTCTGAACGTGCTCCACTCCCGCTGTTGATTACGCAGTCGATGTCTGCGTGTTGGCTCCAATGTTGATTGGCGCTCCTTCCACGAGGAAGAAGAAGCCCGCGGTCGACTTGCGGGTGTACGCGAAGGCCGTTGATGTCAGCACTGGTTCTCCACCGCCGCGGGTGAAGTCCAGAGGTTCTGAGGCGAAAAATTCCCACGTTTGTCGTTCTGCTACCATGCGAACTTCCTTCAGCTCACAGCCGTCTTCAGCGTTGAAAGAAGGCGTAGCTCAAAAGCAGCTGGTGCGACCTCGGGCGAAGCCGACGTTGTCGACCCGTCGACCCCATGCGATGACGACTCAGCTGATGCTCGGGTGGTACCAGATAGTGATGACCCAGCGACTCCATATTATGCTGCAGATCCAGCTGGTGCTCCGGTGATCCAAGCTAATGTTGACCCAGTGATCCCAGATTCAGTTGCTCCGGCAAGATCAGGTGACGACCATCCACTGGCCCCAGGCGCCGATGCTCCGAAGTGTGTTGACGATGCACAGCGCTGACGCTCCGATGACCTCACATGCTTGTGCTCGGAGGATCCCGGGCGATGTTGTTCCGTAGAGGGCATTTTTTGTTTAATCATCATGTTTCCCTCCTCCGAGACCCGAGCCGGATCTCCCTCAGTGTCGGCGAAATCCGCGCGCTTCTCTTGGGATTTCCCCCGATTTAGGGGGTTTGCCCGCGGTGCTCTCTGCGTAAGATTGAGCATCGGGGTAGGGACGAGCTCGTCGCACGCTACCTCGAAGGTGCTCTCGGCGGCTGAACCAGATATTGCACTGGCAGCCGCATGACGTTGTGCATCCGGTGCGGGGCCCAGTCGAAGTAGGCGGTGCGACCCCGGGCGAAATACCACGGGTGATCCCGGGAGAAAATGAACCTGCGACTCCTGGTGATATCCCCCCAGCTCCTGATGAGAATTCTCGAGCCCCTGGTGAAGACTCCCCTGCTGTTGTTGTGACTTTAGTCCATGACGATGATGCTCTTGCTCCTGGAGATTACCCTCGAGCTGCCGTTTATACTCCAGCCCATCGTGATGACGCCGCTGCCCCGGGAGATGACGCTCCGGAGACCTCAAAACAGGCCCATGCTCCGTTCATTCCAGACGATGATGGTCCGATGTTCTCGGGCTATGACGGTATGTCGATCTCAAGCGATGCTGCTCGAGCGATCGCAGGGTAAGATGCCCCAGTGGCCCCAGGTTATAGCACGTTGACGATTCCAGGCAGTGAAGCTCCGTTGCCAGCATCGATATCAAATTTTAATGAAGTCATACCCAAGCCCTCGTTCCGTTGCTGTACCGGCACCACGATCCCACTCTTCCGCATGTAGGTGGGGGTTACCTTCCTCGAATATGGTAATGGTTCCCCTCTTCATGGCCACGGGGAAAAATAATAATTTGCGCCCTAGGTCAGAAACGATCAAGTTGGGAGACTGCACTTGGTGCTTGTTGCTAGTCTGGTCGACGATGGTGCCGTAGAGGATGCCTGTTGCAGTTCCTGGTAGCTCGTTTCTGCCAGCAGTCACAATTGTTTTCAGTACGTGCAGCAGCGTGCAGTCTTTCATCCCGTCTCTAAACCCGAGGATTAGATCGTCATCCAGAATGTGTTAGGTTGCGCAGCTGTCCACCAGCACGTGATTAGGCAGCTGTTGGGCAGAGAGAAGTCCGTCTCTGAGTGGACGTCATTCACAAGAAACCACCGTCGAAACCGTCGTCGAAGTGGAAGGTCGTCTTCTCTTCGTCATCAGCAAGATGAGTGCATGGCCTATCAAAACTGAAGGGAACCAGTCACAGCACTACACGTACACCGCTGAACTCCGCAGGAGTCCGAGGTCAGCATCGACATAACACCCGCCAGAAGAGCAGAAAAAACGCTGTGAATGATTATGCCCGCATAGTCGGTTCAGCTCCGAAACGGTGGCTACATGTTACGGTAAATAAGAACCTGCATGCTTACTCTATACATGCCATGGCAAACCCATGCATTCCAGTGTGTCTGTCCCCAGACACCACAGGTGCGGGCATCGAGCACAGCAGTGGCGAAGCATTACACTGTGTGCGTGGCCCTCGTTGCTCGTAAAACTCAGCGTCGTTGTGAGTCGAAGCTTTGTGAACGGAGCACCACGTCTCCCCACCGCCGCTCCCGTCGCCGGGTCCAGCCTTTGCTCCAGAAGGGTTATTCCTGCCGCCTTTCTTGCCTTAAATGGAACATCCTTCGTGTCCTTGGCAGACATAGTGCAGATGTGCGAGACATGCCCTACCTTGGCACCGCTGACATAGCGATACCACGTTCAGTAATTCTACCCGTCGCCTGCTTGTCGCGGGACAAGTTGTCCAAATACAGGTGGCGCATTGTTGTCTGTAGTTGATCTAGGCCAAAGGTCGGATCACGATATATCATTAAGTTGATGCCTTCGTACTCCGGCGGAAATCCTTGAACGGGGATGTCCTTGAATCACCGGCCTGTCATGGGTTCGCCCATGGCCTCCATCTCTGCCTGCATGATGACCTCTGCGGCAAAGTAGTCGTCCGGATCTTGTCCGGATGCATTGGCGGTTGCCGCTAGTTCTGCTGTCCTGGCGTAGATGGTCTCATCGGTGACCTTAAAGTTATTTTCTTGAGATTCCTCTTAGGCCTTCCGCCCGTCGCCGCTAGCGCCGGTTGCATCCTCATGTTTTTTGCACAATGAGGGATACCGCCATCTGCGTCACCGCAAAGAGAATCGCGGACAGGTTGTGGGGCTCTCTGGCATACGCTTCCTGTTGCTGCTGAAGGTATCTACCTGTTGTCGCAGTCACCCCCCCCTGTTGCCGTGGCCGGCTTGCCCTGCGCTTTCATGGAGTAGACATATCTGCGAATAATACTATAAGCTCTACTCAGTTTTGTTGCCGCCGATCTTTGAACACCAAGGATAACCTATCGCTGAATATCTTGAGACCCCTGACGACATTGACGACGTAGCTGTTGCCGCTGCTAAAGTGCTAAAGTCACCCATGTTCATAGCCTTTTGTACTCAAAGTCGTGCTCTCAGGCGTAGAACGGCATTGCACAGCAGATATATAGACTTGTAGCCGTGCAGCAGGCCTCCTTAGCACAACTTCTCGGGGGCGTCGATCTTGATGCACAGAAGAAACTTCAAATGAAGTTGGCCATGTCGATGTACAGTCCAACAAATACGTCCTGGGCGTGTATATCACGTGCAGCAGCTCAGTTCATCAAACTTGATGCAGAGTAGTCTTGCCGGGTGTCCACTGTCCGGCGTTGATCGTTCCGAGCAGCACCCGAGCTACAGGCAGTACTTTGAGCTGTATGCGCGGTTTTGAGTGCGCACAGCAGACTTCCAATTTACCACACTGCAGAACGATGGTTGTATGGACCTGGTGCCGTTCTGCTCGGAATCCGAGGCCACCGATCCGCACTACGTCGCGGATAATATGTACGCAAAATGGGCACCCTAGCTCATGTGCCTATGACGGTAGATTTGAAGATCGTTACCGACTTGGTAGGTAAACGGGTAGAATATGTAATCCCAGCCCAGGGCAAGCCTCAAAACAACGGTGTGAAATTAAAGGTGGGGGACTGTCGCGACATTTTCCCCGGTTTCGTTCTGCCAACTCTTCCTCCGGGGTCCGGCCAAAAGACAGGGTCGGGGTCCTCGTCGTGGGCTATCAGCAGGGCCTTGACGAGGGCAAGGGCCGGGGCGGCTCTCGTCTGTCTAGCATAGGGCGTACAATCCACGCGAGCCCAGGCCGCTTCCATTGAGGACGTCCGCTTGCCGCGACGCCGGCCTCTCTGACGGGAGGAGGGCGTAGGCCATTTCCACCACGCGGGTCGCCAACGCTGAGGAGAAGTCTACCCGCGGTGCAGACGCCATGCACGCGACGATGCCCTTGAAGAAGGCGTCGTTCCCGGGTCGTGGTCGCTGGGATGCGACACCCTGCGGGCGCGACGAAGGCAAGGGGGCCGCGGTAGCTCCCGCCGCAGCCCTGCCGACGACGCCACATGTGAAATTAAAGGTGGGGGACACAGAGTGCCCCCTGCAGGTCTGCCAATTGAGCAGGTCTTCGGAGAGTACTCACTTTTGTTTCTTCGTAGAGATGTAGCTTTATTCGTTTCCACCAGAGCCCGGGATAGCTTCTGAGATCGGAAGCGCGTGCCTCCGATCTAATTCCTAACTTCCCCGAATATAAACCGCCAACCTTATCATACGAAACCCATTCAAATGATCTCAAATTCGGATACCTACAGGCCTTTCGAGGCCGTATCTTAACAACGGACCGATATTAGGCATTTAGCCTCGTAACCTAATAAATACAGCCATGGTTTCCTCGCTCGGGGTCAATACGAGGAAGATAGCTCCCCCCAAAATACATTACTGTGGCTGCGCCGAGCTACAATGCTACTGCTACCTACGTAATACTATCTACTGGACAAGGGCTCCGCATGTATGCCGGCATTCGCCGGCACCCATGCTCCGGGTAGGGCAGGGCAGCACTTCGCCTTGTTCGATTCAATATTCGATAGAGAGTAAAAAACGTTACCATACAACACATAGTCTACGCGTGTAGAACGTAAAGTAATGCCAAGAGATTGATGTAGACTAACAGTGGACTACTTACTACTTCTGTCGTTTCCTCCGTTTCTCCGTTTCTTGGGTAAATCCGATTCCGAGCTTCATCTTATATACTGAGTATATATTTCGGATAAATCTGAGCCCACGCAGACTGACCCTATAGTCTAGTCTGGCCACGAAGAGACGTTTCGAGTGCGTTTCTTGACGTTTCGACTCAACCAAGCATCCAGGGCCAGCAGATGGATGGCCAAATGTTTGCTGCGTGTTCTCTACGTAGCAACTGACAGGCGCGTACTGAGCCAGCTTTTCTGCAACTACATGCATGACACCATATAATACGCGCGATCGGAGTATCACACACAGCTTGCAAATATGAGTTTCGACAAAATATTCGATCTCACAGCAGCTAGCTGGAGTGTATTTTCATTTTTATAGTATCTGGATCCGAGGCTCGCAGACCGACTCTGTCTCTGCGTGTATAGTGATCGTGGAGAGACTTGCTGGCGGTATTCTAGGAGTGAAACACGGTGTCGTTGCCTTCGTCATTCAATTGTTCGAATGCTATTATAATAATGCTGCTACTTGTTGCTGTAGACCACTCTCGTGGTCGATGGATTATTAGTGGTACGCGATAGCACTGAACAAAGAATTTGGTAGTTAAGAATTTCAGGCTCGATCGAGTTTTAGACGAAAATATAAACATAAAATTCCTGGTATGTATGGCCTTTTTGTCTGATTGCTGGTCGCTCATTGGCCGGAGATCGTACATGAAGTAACCGTCATCTGGGGACGATAAGGTCCATTTCCAGAATCGTAATCCATTCACATATATACAACTCCGACAACCACGGAACGAACACGGATATATCATATATCACCAGGATTGATACTTCCCCGCACAGTGTGGAAATCCCCAATGCCACCGACCGGCCGATCTCTAATTTGCTGGGGTTCGTATATTATAGAGCCAGCTCCACCCGGGGACGATAGGGTTCCATCCCCGGCCCAGGGGTCATTTCATATATAACAAAATTGGACACACAGGGGAAGAAAACCGACTTCTGTCGGGTCGACACCGCTCCCCACGGTGTGGAAACCCCAGTTCCATTGGCTAGAATTACTGATTGGTTCGAGCTCCACAGCGGCCCCCCACCCTAGCAGGAGGATGATAGCGGCTCACCAACCGATGGGTGGCAGTTCCGTGGCACACGGAGAAGAAAAGGCCCCATCCACGGTTCAGAAATCCTCCGAATCTCTACAGCCCCAGCAACGCGGGAACTATAACGATGAT
This sequence comes from Undaria pinnatifida, assembly GCA_012845835.1. Taxonomy (NCBI): domain Eukaryota; class Phaeophyceae; order Laminariales; family Alariaceae; genus Undaria; species Undaria pinnatifida. The sequence goes on from JABAKD010000011.1 coordinate 13,923,747, forward strand.
CTCCCGGGTCGATATACCTCTCCGCACGGCGTGCCGACTCCATTGGCATATTTCTTGTGATTGGCTGGTAGGCTTTGACTCAATAAGCTCACAATTATTTCGACCAAGTCGGGTTTTCTCGCACACTTCTCGCATACGGCAAACATTTGCAATGCGCGACGCAGTTCAATGAGTTATTTGAACGATAGGTCGCACAAAAAAGCCATTTTGAGCCTACCAGGGTATATCAGGTTGACGTGCCGAGCAAGCACGCTCAAAATGAGGATGAGAAACACTTGAACAGCAACAACAGCACCAAACGCAATATAAGTGGACGAATTAGATCTATTTGTGTGCAGGATTCAATCCCCCCCCGGTGATAAGCACAATTAATATCAACCACAAATGAGGTTTTCAAAGAAAAACGATATAGCAATGTGTGGAACTAAGACTGGCACGACTCGAGCGTAATAAACATTCGTGGGAAAAAGCCTGAAATACGGCCAAAACAGCGCGTATTTGACTCACTGGCATAATGGTCGAATAATCATGGAATACTTGCTGTGCGCGAATAATCACTTCTTTGTCGCTTACGTGGCACCGAAAAAAATCGCTAAAAATTCCGATTTCATTCGCTTATTGGGTCAGAAACCTAAGCTTGCTAATATTTTCGGGGGTTTTCTTGCATACTACTCGCGTAGGGCAAAAAATCGTCATGCGACCGCAATTCGTACCTAACGCTCGACCTCAGGATGAATCTATGCAGTTGGTGCCCAGAGCGCCACGATAAAGCCATTCGGGACATAAGAAGAGCCGTCAAATCGCCATGTCCAGGCATACTAACAGCCATATATGTTGCCCACAACAGATAAGAAGAGCAATCAGCGCCTGCTTCGGCTTGCCACAGGGTGATCTTGAATCGGAATATAATACCCCTTTTCTTTCTTCTCTGTCTTTTCTATTCCTTTTTTTTTCCAATTGACTTGCGTCTGACGTGCGTATGCGTAGTGATAGGTACCACGAGATGTTTGTGGAGAAGACCCCTATTTTTCATGATACTGCTATATCGTCGATTGCTGTGGCGCACAGGAGATATTGTCAAGAAGATCCCTATTACTCTGTACCATCGGTTAATCCCTGGCGAACTCGAGATGACCTTTTCAAGAAGATCCCTATATTTTATTACACTGTCATCAATTGATTGCTGGCGCACACGATGTATTGACCAGCAACAACAACAGTCGCCAGCGCAATTCTTGCAGCCACACAACAAAGCGTTCGAAACACTGCTACCTTGATAATCACACCTACGTTTAGAAGTGCATCCACGTTTCGTTTGTGGAGATAAATATACATGGAACTAGTGTGGGATATTTGTTGTGCGGTCCTGAAAGATGGATGGTGAATCATGGACCAATATATACGGAGCAACTCTTTGGAGCAGCGATGAAAAAGACTGACAAAACATTGTTTCTCGTAGTTCGATTTTCAAAAGCGACTCCGTTCGTTGTGTTTGTTTCCTTTCTTTTCATGGTCTGGCCTGTTTTGTTGTGTTCTCGTACCCGGTATGCTAGCATTTCACTTGCTTTATACCTTGATTAGTTGCGATTGTTTGGTTTACTCTGTCTCACAGTCTGTGACCACATAATAAGTTGTATCTCTCTAGAATGAAGAATCAGCACGGACACTGGGTGCAATGATGTTGTTGGGTAGGGAACGGCCCCCCTCGAAGACAACGAACGCTCGAACAAAGGTATTTAACCTTGAAATCCGATATCGAAAAGCAACGACACAGCAGTCAGTCGTACGATGTGCACAATAGGCCAAACGCTTCGAGATGTGACCACGAAAAAGGTGTGGTGGGGACGAAATAAGAAGCCAATTTGGAAATGATGCCAACTTGAAAATGAATGTTCTCCCATTTTGTTTTTCTTTGAAGCTCTGCATATGCCAAGATCCAAGAATAGCTCGGGCGTATACCGCCCGAATTACAAAAATTTGCGCACTTCTCGCTTGTCTCGCTCAGCCCACGTTCCCGACCCCGGCCAAGTGCGGAACGGATACGGCAGGGCGAGGGGCGTTTGAGCCGCCCCCCGAAGACGGCGCTCGAACGAAGCTATTCGACCGAGAATTCTAGTTCCGAGAATCGCATACTGAGGCCGAGACCGAAAAAAAACTCCTGACCGAATCCCCCACGAAAAAAAATGATCATTTATACATTTGTGTGTAGCTAAATGTTAATCGATGTTGTCTCATCTTGTGTTTCAAACTGGCAGGATGAGCCCTTCTGCTGCTGGCAAAAATATGTCCTACATTAACTCCAAGACATTTATCCCTGAAAATGTAGGTGTAGTGGTGACGTCGATTCCTGATTGCAGCCACTTTGCAATCCAAAGCATAACTCACTAGCATTTCCTTGCTAAATATAACGAGGATTTTCAAGTTCTCCCCACCTGGTAATATACTCGTGTGTATTTCGTGCGTATTCGTAGTTGTTGGTTTTTGGGTACAATGATTTATTACCCGCTTTCTTTTCGTGATCTAAACTTTCGTTTTTTTCCTCATACTTTTTGTTGGTGACACAGACGCTGCACATTGTCGGATGGCAGAGATGGCAAAATAAATACCAGGTAACTATATTAATAATCATATTATACAAAAAAGCAACTAAAAATACCTTGAAGGACAAACGACAGCAGACGACAGAGTCACGCAGGTATTGTGCGTGAGACAAACAAAAACGCAAGAGCAAAACAAAACGGACCCTCCCGAGGATAGGAGGGGGCGGGGGGGGGGGTTAGTGTGTTGTCAATGATTTAAATCGGCGTGCACACACTAAAACGTCACCGACGACAATATAATATGGACCAGACGAGGTGCGCAGAATGTGTATGCATGTGAAGATGCGTGCCTACCGGGCTATACGGCGGGCGGACTGTCGATCTATTACCCCTCCCAGGGCATTCCTTATGCAGCGGGAGGCTCCCCATAGTACCGAATTAATAGTGCTCCTTCTTTCTACAGTATAGTGCTGGTGAAATCGTTTAGCACGACAGGAACTCTATATATACACTAGTATCCCTATTCCCAATAGTGCCGGTGTCCTGAATAGTGCCTGTATATCGGGCTGGCACGTGCCGGCACTATCGAGAGGCTCCACAACAACAGCAAACATGCCAGGGGACATGCCAAGCAAGAGAAAAACACGCGCGCTATCAAGGGTGTAGAGACGAGTCTCCGCACCAAAACCTAGTAGTACGGGGTCGGTCAAGGCAGATTAAGGCAGATTAAGGCAAATATGTCGTCTGTCAAAAGGGGTGCACATCATGTCGTGAAGAAAGTGATAGCCTACCTCGTGACATCTGCTGCATACAACAAACTCATCTACCTGAGCTCCTATGATGGTGATGATCGGGATGGACAACCTTCGCCCAACCCCGGTGGCGTGTACAACGGGCAGAGGAATCGGTGCCCCAACGCTTGAGTTATAGGTCTCGAGTGCGTACTCGACAAAGCTCGAGTAGTTCTGCACCAGGTCTTCTCCCTGCTTACAACGACGCCAAGATAAGAAAGATTTTGACGAATGGAAGGCAGGTATAGTTCGCGTGATGCTTACTAACAACTTGAAATTCAGTGGACTCTATTAGCAAATGATTGCTTTTTTTTAGTAGATCGACACTATATTACCAAGAGATTGCGAAACATAAAACTGCACCCCAGCTGTGACATCGAACATTTCGTCGACGCTCGTATTTGCAAGCTGTGTGTGATACTACTCTGATCGACTGTGTGTGTCCGTCACCGACTCTCCTTAGGCCTACAGCAGTTTAGCCTGTACCAGGGTCAACAGTGTGATATTAGATTGCGCGAGTGACATCTCACGGATGAGTCACGCATAACCTTCGCATCTAAATTTACCAAGCCGCCATTACGTATAAAGCGATACCTCTTCCGCCGGATTCGACACGGTTTCAAAATTGTAACAAATCACTCCGCGAATCTGTTCCGTCCAGCCCCGTATTAGAACTCGGTGTCTTTCGTCGCCCGTCGCACCTCCTCCCAACCTCATCTTCCCTCCTCCGACGACAATGTCGACAACACGGGGATCAACAGCGAAGGCCAGTGCGATAGGGTTAACCCACCTCAGTACCCAACTTGTTGTGTGAATAATTGTGTTGTCAAGCAACCACCTCCTTCTTCCACTTTCAAATTTTCTCTAGTAAGAGAAGTACGGTCTAGCTGTGGAAGTTGTCTATCTACCTTCATGTCACGACCTAGGTACTAGGTACACAGCAACTTCGAAATCAGGTACACAACGGGCCGGGAGCAAGCTGCATTATGGGGCTTCAGCGTCTGGTCGGGACGACGGTTTGTTGACTTCAGGGCGGGAGCATCCTCTGGGTTGAGCGTCCTCCGTCGGATAGGATGGATACAACACGTGCATCGGCCGATAGGCCAAGGTTCGTACAAGCAGTGCGAGTTTTGGTGGGGTCTTACACGCCGATGCGAAAGTTTAACTAGATTGTGTGCCGTCTTGTTACTATGTCAACCCCGGAGGACCTCCATCTAACCTCCTTCGTCGGCCTGACATCACACGAATGCATTTGTACCCATGTATCACCTACATTTCTAATTACGTCGTCTATTCCATTCCATATCGGGCCACCTGCACTAGCCGCATTTTTGGTGGAAGTTCATGGAAGCTTCCATGACGTGGAAGCTTCCGTGGAAGCTACTTCCACGGAAGCTTTTCGTGGAAGCTTCCACGGAAGTTACTTCCACGGAAACTTCTGTGAATAGCCTGTGAACACAATGGTTGTGTGGAGGCTCTATCTTCTATGCGAAGAGATGCAGAGGTGGCACCGAAGTGTCTGTTAAGATTACTTGTGATAAGAAAGAAAAGGGATAGTTTTAAAGGGCGCTAGAGGCCAAAGAGAGAGGAAGAAGAAGAAGAGAAGGGAAAGTAGGGAGAGTAGGGAGAGTGATCATGGTGGGTTGCATCACCACCTGATCATCACGAAACACTGCCCGTAGTCCGGTAGAATATCGGGACAACGGACAACCTTAACATACTCAAATCTACGTTTACATCTAAGTTCCACGGAAGATTCAACGTAAGATTCAACTGCACATCTTATTCGTGCGAATAGACTGCTTGAATAGACTGCGCATTAACTTTTTGAATCCAAGGTTAATCCTCTCAACACGCCCCCATAATGCAAAGTCATATTGCTAGAGAAGCTTCATACTTATCCAAGGTTCATACTCTCAACAACTGCCACTGAAGATTTCGTGGAAGTAAATTGCTTTCACGGAAGCTTTCACGGAAGCTTTCGTGGAAGTAAATTTGCTTCCATGGAAGATTTTACGGAAGCTTTCACGGAAGCTTTCGTGGAAGTAAATTCGCTTCCACGGAAGCTTTCATGGAAGCTATGGAAGCTTCCATGGAAGCGGTGGAAGCTTCCACGGAAGCTTTCATGAACATCCACGCAAAAAACACGTAGAGCAGGAAACCGTCCATATCATGTACTCGGCTGCGTACTGCGTACCCTGCTCAAAAATCACCGGAAATTATCTTGCACGTACTGCACTCAAGACACAGAAAACGACAAACATCACGCGTACTGCTACATGACTCCCCTTCTTGCCATCATGAGCTTTGCCTACAACCTTCCTGGCATCACCTCTAAACAGTGCACGATATCACTTCACCGCTTTCAAGTCCGGGGGCAAACTTGTTGCGCGCTGCCATAACTTTCATTCACCCATATCATAGTAGTAGCAGCAGTAGCAGTAGCAGTAGCAGTAGCAGTAGTAGTAGTAGTAGCAGTAGCAGTAGTATTAGCAGTATAGTAGTAGTAGTAGCAGTAGCAGTAGTATTAGCAGTAGTAGTAGTAGCAGCAGCAGTAGTAGTAGTAGTAGTAGTAGTAGCAGTAGTAGTAGTAGTAGTAGCAGTAGTAGTAGCAGTAGTAGTAGTACAGTAGTAGTAGTAGTAGTACAGTAGTAGCAGTAGTAGTAGTAGTAGTAGTAGTAGTAGTAGTAGTAGTAGTAGTAGTAGTAGTGGTAGTAGTGGTAGCGTGACTCCTTTCTGCTCCACCATGGGCCACGAGTGTGTTACAGGCGTGCACCTTTTCGACTTGCGACACCCCCGGGATTTCACGCCACCCACATCCCGAAGAGGGACGTTGTAATACAGTACTTCGAAGTATTAAACTAAACGTCCCTCCGACCCCCGCGGCAAGAGTGCCAGATGGTCAAGCGGTGACAAGGATGTCATAATCTACGCCTGAAATCAACAGAACATATGTTAACAGTATAATTCAAACTTTGATGTTCATCATGTCCCCCTGGCCCTGCCGCCGTGGGGGGGGGGGGGGGAGTTGGTTCCATAGTTAATGTTGTTGATTGTTTACTTAGAGCGATCGACGCTGGTTCTGTTGACGAAGATGGATATTTCCGCTCACAGAATCAGTCAAGCACGTGGACACCAGCCGGAAAAATACTCTCCCCGACTGTCGAATTATAGCTCTCGGGTGGTATTTAAGTTGCTCTATGTTGACGTGTTTTGAAGCTTGCTTAAGGCTTAGGATCCAGGATGTTGGATTATAGATACAGGATAGTAGGGTTTTATATGCCCTGAAAGGCATGTGTATATAAGAAAATGGGCATTATTCATTGATTAGATCTAAACGATTTAGCCAGCACATTTCGTTCAGTTCACAGCAATAACTGGCAAAACAAAGGGAGCTTCTTTAAGGGTGCGCAAACGACACCGCGGGACCTGTGCAGTAGAGAGACCTGCAATGGGATACCTGTACAGTACCAGGCTTATGTTACCATACGGTGTTGTCGGCGATTGAGTGCTCCTACCGCCGATGCCACCGGAGCCCCCTTTTGGGTAGCGGGCGCTCCTACTACTGTAGCCGACGGAGTTCACGGGGCGGGTGTAATCTCGAAGGACGGGGCATTCATGCAAGGAAGCGTGGAATCCAAGGCCACCTGGCCCCGAACGCAATGTGCCACGGACACGGTGTCGGAGGTTGTTGCCGCGACAACCACACGCCTCAAGCGCTTAAAGAAGATGCCGCTGCTGTCGGTCCGGTCCCCGTCACGATGGGGGTCAGATCGTGTAATCTACTTAGTTCAAACAGGAGCTCACCGTATACGTCCTTCGAAACTCTCTTCTGCGTGCTCATGCCCTAACCTCCACGCGTGTGTTTCGGCCGACCCCGACGAAGTACGCCGCATGCCTGAAGCCAGGAGGGGCTAACGAAAGCTCTCGTGGCGGCGGTGACGGCCCCGGGCAAAACTGCTGTGGAGGCGACGAGGACCACGACCGCCGCGGTGGCGGCTCTAAGGCGCAGTCGTTGGGAAGGCGGCTCGAGCTATGGCGGCAGCAGTGATTGCGGCAACGGGCGGCGCGTACACCCGACGCACCGCGGAAAAGGGGGAGGAACGGCAGCTCTTCATAAGGCTACCCGGGCCGTCAGCACTCTGGGGGACGTGCCCCGAGCGACAACAGCTCCAGCTCCGGCTCTTAGGAGAGGACACTGCTACGCCTTCCCCGAACGTTCAGGTGATTCCTTCTAAAACACAAATACAGCCGTCGATCGACGTAGTCTCATCACGGTAAAGCTAAAAAAAATAGCATTTTTTTATCGACGACCGCGCATAGCCGTTGTCTTCCGCTCTCGCCCGCGCTCGCCAGGCCACTGGAGACGCGGAAGCCACCCCACAAGAGGCTGATAATGCAATCGCCGTGCAGCGCGCCTGTGTCAGCGAGCCCGTCTCCACTTCCCCCCCCACTAACACCAACTAATTCATGGCTGCCAAACAGCTTATCCGCTCCGTCGATTACATTCCGATTATTTGCTACACACATTGCAGAGACGGCCCGGGCACCCTGGTTTGGGTCGCCGGTTGGGAACTCACCCTTAGCCAAGCTTTCATGCATACTATCGTCACTGAAGCCGGCCACCCCCGGTTCCACCGCCGCTATCGATAGGCATTTTTGGTCAAGTCTCACGTGCTCTGGACAGGGGCGATTCAGGACCTGCGGACTACGAGCTATTGCTCCAATTTCTGGGCTGGCAGTTACGCCACTGACACGCGACAGTTGCTGTCAGTGATCTGAAGATATTTGGTGCTCCTAACGGCGCGTTTGACTCGGCGTATTATGTACTTTCCGGATGGCAGTTTCGGGAGTGACAGGCAGCGAGCTGCTACTGCTGGAGGCGGAGCGCGAGAAGATACAACAGCAGCAAGAGAGACATTTTCGTGGGGATGCCTCGCGTAATGTTGGAGTTACGAGATGCAGAGGAGCTGCTGTTCCTGTCGAGGTTGGCCCAGCCAGGGGTCATCCAGATCAGCCAAGGGGGGCTGGAGAATAAGGGTCATACCCTGGCGGTGATTACGAATATATGCCTCTGTCTAGAAAAATTACTCTCAAATACACCGCTGGTCCAACATTTAATGGAAAAAAGCCCGAGTTCACTGCCTGGACCAGAGACGCCAGGTACTACGCGAAAGGAGTAGGTTTCCTATTTGCTTTTGTGTCGGATCCACCGCAGTACATTCCCGTAGGGAAATTAGACACCGAAAAACCGAAAACTCGGTACTTGTCGACAGGAGGTACAGCCGCGAAAGTGTACATATACATGCACTGGCGTGGAATTTCCTGTCGACAGTTCTTAAGAGTAAGAGCGACAAGAGCATTTTGCACCGGTGTACCTTGCCGAGGGAAGCGTGCGACGCTCTCCTTGCATGGGACGGCCCTCAAACGACGGGAGCCAAATCCGACCTCTCCCGACGCCTTAATACTTATAAGATGGCACCAGGGAAGAGCCCTCTTGAGAAAGGGGCAGGATCGAAGATCTTGCCGCAGAAATGCGTACAGCAGGAATGACCCTCGACGACCACATTATGTACACAATTTTCATTGACGCTCTGCCTGCCGAATACGAGGTGGAGGCAAGGAACCTTGCATCTCATGACAGTATCGGACGCGATGACATCATCAAGGCTTTACGAGAGCGGCACCACTTACTTTCTGGAAACGGGAAGAAGGGGTCCAACGCTGGCCATGCCGGCCATACTATGTTCGCCGGCGGCGGCGGTGGTGACAGCAGAAAAGGGGCCGGCGGCGGTGCCCAAGGCGAAGGTGGAGGCCGCGGTAAAGGAAAAGGTGGACGTCGGGGACAGCAAGGACGCGGCGATAAAGGCACCAACGAGGACGGTGATGACTTGGCCGCGGCTGCCGGCGGCGATGGCAGCAGCACCAAAGTCGTCGAAGGTGGCACTTTCGAGGTGAGATGCCACAGGTGTGGCAAGAAAGGCCGTTGGAGGGTCAACTGCACGGAGGAGCTATGCAGCAGATGCCACGGACGGGAGCACGCTGCTGATGTCTGCCCCACTTCGAAAGAGGAAGTTGTGCTGGCGGCGCTGGACGACGATGATGATGATACGGTCGAGGATTCAGCTTTCAAGGCCGGAGAGGCAGGCGAGCGCAGTGATGTTATAGGAAGAAAGGGGGAAGGGGAGTCGGCTTGGCAAGTAGGGGATGAGGCCTGGCTTTGCGACGGTGGAGCGTCCACTCACATGACGCCTTCAGCAGATGGCATGATCAACTACCGAGAGTGCAAGTTGAAACCGCGCATTGCTGGCGGCTCAACCCGCACGATCGAAAGATATGGCGATATTACCTTTGTCTTTCGGTCCGGAAACGATCTCGGGCGAGTAATGCTGACGAATGTTGCGCACGTGCCAGACCTCCGATACCATATGTTTTCCCTACCCAGTCTCGTGAAGAACGGTCACACTTTTGAAGGGCGTCCCGCGGGGATTGTAGTTAAGCTTAAGTCTGAGCTTTCGATCGTGTTTCCGTTGACCGGGAACCTGTGTAGCCTTTACGGCTACCGTCCGTTGACCGGGAACCTGTGTAGCCTTTACGGCTACCGGATCGACTGCAGCACTATTGCGGGGGACCCTAGTAAATAGGACCTACGGTGGACACAAAAACCTATATATTCAACTGCTTTTACCAACAATATTTGGTCCTATTTAATATCGTCCTCCGTAATAGGGAAGATGCCTGTGCCGTACTCGCCCCGGAAAAACTGCCCAACAAGCCCGTGGCTAACATAAACGACTACCACTGCGCGGTCGGGCACTCCCACGAGGCACTACTCCGCAAGAGCGCGGAGTAGCAAGGAATCGCCCTCGAGGGAAAGCTGCTGGAATGCAAAGGGTGCTCCATGGCGAAGGGTCTCCGACGAGGTATCAAGCAGTCCACACATACTCGAGCAGATAATAAACTCGGGAGGGTTTTTGTGGGATTGAGTGGGCATAAGGTGGTATAGTATCACGCCAGGAAGCGGTATACTCTTATCGTGCGCGACGAGTTTTCACGGTATACGTGAGTAATTTTTATACGCCACAAATAGGACGCCGCGGAAATTCCCGAGCAGTTCCTCGCGGATACTCGAGCACACGGTGTACCTTCACAGGTGGCGATCGTCCGATCCGACGGGGGCGGCGAATTTCGCGTGGGAAAGTTTGGCGACCTATCTAGATTGCGACACATCAAATCGGAACCCACCACGGCCGACAGTCTCCAATTCAATGGGGCAACCAAGCGCGCGCTAGGTTTAATTGAGATGGCCGCAATGGCAGGTCGGATCCAGGCTCGTCAGCTTTTCCCGGAGCGAAATTGCCAGCAACGGAATCGTTGTGTGCTAAAGCGTCGCACTGGGCGTGGGATGCTTTGAACCGCACAGCATCGTCCGTTAACCCCGCAAACAAGTCGCCGTACGAGATGTGGTGCGGTAACTCCCCCCCGGTAGCGCTCCTACCTTTCCTCAAGCCTGGCTACTGCAAGATGAAGAGGGAAAACAAGTGCCAGGCGAAATTACAGGAGTGTTTTTACCTGGGCCCTACGCCTAAACACCTCCGAGACGCTGTACGAGTGCTGACCAAACACCGTACTCTGCTCATCACGCGTCATGTCACCTGGCAACGCGTGTCGCCTGCACCACTTGAACCTGCCCAAATGCATGACTCCCTGTCTCAGGAAGAGGGGGGGGCGAGGCCGACGACGAGAGCACGTCAAGTCGAGGTGGGGGGGGGTGGACAAGCAGAACGAATGTCTGGACCGCCTGACCGACCTCGACGTGAAATGGGGGTTTGATCTTCACGTGTTCTTGCGGGAGCGCTCACTTGAGACACCTGCCGCCAGCTATACTGGCGACGAAGCAGTCGAGACGATGGATTCGTCTCAAGGGGGCGCGGTGGACGCCTCCTCAGTCCCGGCAGGGAGGGCCGAAACAGTCGAGACGATGGATTCGTCTCAAGGAGGCACGGTGAACGCCTCCTCGGTCCCGGCAGGGAGAGCCGAAAGCGACTCAGGCGCATCAGCAGCCTCCGGCATCGACCAAGAGAACGACGATGGTCCCCCCGCAGTCCTGTCGAAGAAGGCAGCTCACGAGCTCAGCAGCTGGGGACAACTACCACCAACAGTAAGGTGCCGGACCCGGGGTCAGAGCCAATGCCTGCAGGATGAATCTGCTCAACGTCAACGTGCGATCGAGGATGCGATGTCTACGGCAGTGCAAAAAACGTGTTGTAGAAGAAAACAACAAGGAGTTGAGCGTGTGCATGCCGAGTGGTTTCCTGGAAGATGTAAAGCGTTCATACGGTGTGGCGTGAGGCCATGAATAATGAATTGGACGGTCACAAAACCACCGGAACATACGAAGCCACGACACCGCCACGAGGGCGGAAACCTGTAGGTGCGAAATGGGTGTTCTCATACAAGACTGACAAAGATGGCTTGACAGCGAAAACTAATGCTAGTATTTTGGCTAAGGGTTTTACCCAGGTGCAACACGTAGATTACTTCCAAACGTTTGCACCAAACCCATCGTCAGCGGCAATTAAAATGCTGGCGGCCATTGCAAATGAGCACGGTCTGAAGATTTTCCATTTAGACGTTGCACAAGCTCTTGTTCACGCGAAACTCGACGCCGAGATATGCATGAAACTACCCGATGGGTGTGGTGACATGTCAGGAAAGACTGTTCGCCTCAACAGATCACCATGTGGTCTAAAACAGAGCGGACGGCAGTGGGCCGGGTTGTTGGTAGAGACCGTGGTAGAATACGTTATGGAGCAGTGTAGGACTGATCCTTGTGTTTTTCGCATGGTTGTGGATGTAAGGTAGAACTGATTATGGCCGTTCAAATGTAGATGGCATAGAGATTGCAGGATTGGACGAGGCATGCAGAGACTTCCATGCCGCGTTAAATACTAAATTTCCCACGAATAGCCTCGGCGAATTAAAAACTTGGTATACTGGTTGTGCTTTCCAGCGTAACTGGGTATTGGGCACGTTAGAGACCATGCAGAAGGCTTTCGTTGAAAGCATGCTGAATCGTTTTGGTGTGAACTCGTCCTCTGACATCTACGCGACCCCTGGCGTTAACCCAGGTCCAAGAGAGGAGGGCGAACCAAAGGGAGACTGGCCGTACAGGGAAGCTGTCGGCAGTCTGATGGGGCTGTCGACCATGACGCGGCCATACATCTCGAACGCCGTGCATGCTGTTTCGTGTCATTCTCACAACCCCACCGAGAGGCATTGCAAAGCAGTTCTGAAGATCATGGCATACCTCCGCGCGTCAAGGGGTATGGGTTTGAATTTAGTAAGGGGCTCATAGATCTGACTGCATATAGTGATGCCGACTACGCCGATAAATCCAATGATAGGCGCTCGGTGTCGGGGACGGTAATTAACTTGGGGGTGCTACAGCCAGTTGGGCAAGTAGCACGCAGAGATTCATTACGTTGTCTACAGAAGCAGAGTATGTAGCCCTGGGTAAAAGGGTGAAGGAGGTTCTGTTTACGGGCGCAGTCTTATCGTTTTTTTGTCCAGACAGAGCTAAGCGGATCGTGTGTCCGAGTTTTTGAAGACAATCAGGGGGCCATAGCGCTGGCTGAGAACACTCTTAGTTCGGCGCGGAGCCAGCACATAGACGTGCGTTTCCATTTCGTCCGAGAGTTACTTCGTGCCAAGAAGATTGACGTTCAATTTGTAGCTTCGAAAAAGCAGCACGCGGGTATTTTGACGAAATCTATTGTTGCGACCCCTTTCAAATATCACCGTAAGTTTTTGTTGAACCTGCCGTAGGAGGATGATTAAGGGGTGTGAGCATTATTCGATGAGTACCATGTTAGGGTCATGCGAGGAATAATTTGTCAAGTCGACACACCAAATTATTTTGAGGGGCATAGGTGAGTAGGGCGCTACGTGCATTTCAGTTTCTGGCCATTAGCATCGTTTGAATGCGGCCATTGTTACAACCGCAATGGTTTGGATTATATAAGACATACAGGGGGCGTTGACCCGGTGGCCGGGTTTCCTCCTGCGGGACAGTCGTTGGCTGTTCTTGGGTCCTAGATTGTTGTTTTGGATGCCCGTTCGGTCTCGTCACTGCTGTGAAGAGCCAGGGGGGGTGTTAGCTTGGATCGTCACAGCACGACGGTTACAAAAATTGTAGAAGGTTGCGTATATATTCGTAGGTGTTTGTTCGCAATTTTTTCTTGAGAGGAGAGCACTGGCACTCCGCTCTCTGCTCCTTTTCTCCTCTCTGTCCTCTAATACAACGAAGATAGGAATACTCGTCAGTCTGTGAGGCGATCAGGGCATCCGGGCTCGGACTCTACGAACATTGTGTCCTCGGGGGAATGACAACTTCTCCGCTTCCCTTTGGGCCAATCGATGCCATGTGATTGACCTTGGGCGCCCTATGTATCAATAAAACACCTGACATTACCGGCGATAAACAACATTTCGCTGTCGGTCTGATCCAACTCTCAACTTCGCCGTACTTGAGCCCTCTGGGGGTCATCCCGAAACAGTCTGGCGGTGTTGAGATCACTGTTAACTACAATAAGCTCAACGACATCAGCAGCCTCAGCCGACTTCCCATCCCGCGTGTGGATCAGGCCCTAGATTCTTCGGGCATAGGGCGTTTTTTTCTGTCTTTTCGACCTCGTGTCGTTGTCCCACCAGATCACCGTGCACAAAGACACGGTTCCCCCGCGGCGGTTTTCTCCCCAACGAGCTTTTACGAGTGAGTAGCTGGCCATGACCCAAGGCAGCAAGACCAGTGCATCGCCTGGTTGGTTGGTCAGGATGATTATTGAGGTTACCGAGGGATTATAACAGGAAGCGGCATACCCGGACGACGTGATCGTGCTCGATTCAGACCCGTCGGTCATGATCGACCGCGCTCTGTACGAGCTACTGCGCAAGCACACTCTCAAGCTCTCCCCCTCGAAGGCCCTGCTCGGTGCAACGGAAGCTGCATTCCTGGGTCACGCTATCTAGCCCTCGGGCATGCGTCCCAACGCAGAGAAAGTGTCAGCCTTGACTCTCATGCGCATGCCCCGCGACCTGAAACAGGTTCGCTCTCTCCCGGACGGCCTGAAGTGTTATCGAACGTTCCTGCGAGATACGTCCAAACGGATTCGGCAATCATCGCCTTCCTCAAGAAGGGCGTCAAATGGTTGTTCACGCCGTTTTTGGGGGGAATCGTACGTAATGGTTTCGCCGAACTCTCGGCTCCACCCGTTCTGGTCCTCCGATTTAGACGCCGAGGAGGACGCACCCCGCCCGCTCCAGGTGTACGCCAGCACGCCGTGGAGGACGCACCCCGCCCTTTCCGGGTGTACGCCAGCATTGATGTTTGGGCACTATGCTTGAGCAGAAGCACCCCAAGGATTCCGCGCGACCCATTGCTTATGATAGCCTGGATACCTTTGCCTCGGAGAGGCATTGGACTCCAGTCGATTTGGAAGCTGATAGCATACATCTTGGGTGATCAAGCATCTTCGAGGCTGATTTTGGGGTACGAATTTTCCCATTTTCTCGGATCACAAGACTCTGGAAAGTATCGTAAAAGTTGGGAACCACAACCTGCGAGTCTAGTGGTGTCTCGAGTGTGTCAACGCGTTCGGCTATCCCCGCGAGTATCGAAAGGGAAGCGCCAGCAGTAACGGTGATTTCATTGATTATTTGCCACAGCTGGCAACTGAGCACGACCGCAGTGGACCTGACTGCCTCACATTTGAAGGGAATGAGGCTATATCCCTCGTGAGCGCCTGCGATCTAACGCACCCCTTCCTCTCTGATCCCCAGCATTGGTTTGGACGGGTTGGTGCCACGACCCGGTGGGGCTGTTTTGGGTGGGATGCCCTTAACCCTCCTCGATTTGATAGATCATCCCGCACGCGGACGGCGTATAAGGAGTTGATGACGTTTCTTCATTGCTCGCGTTTCTGCTTCCGTCGATACCGGTAATAACCTCCTCGGTCGTGCGCCACTTTTGCCTGCTGCCGGCGCCGCTTTTGCTTCGGTTTTTACTGTGTCTTTAGGGTTTTGCTCTGTTAGCTCTTTCACCACCGGCCGATACTCCCCGTCCGAAGAAGGTCCCGTGGCATTGCCACTTTCTGGCCGCATCTCTACTCGGACACGCCGAGGAAAGGACGGCGCCGCGCAGCCTGCTGTCGATTATTGCTTCGGACCCGGCGGGGTCTTTCGGTCGTCTTCTTTTCGGGCCCACGCCCCTCAGCGCGTTCCGCACCCTCGGATGCCTTGGCCGTCGACTGCGGTCCATTTTGGGTCCCAACGCTTGTCCCGACGGTACCCATTTTGCCCGACCGCGACCTATCAGAACCTTTGCGTAGCCCGCTTCTAGGATTCCCAACCCCTTCAGGCATCCCTCGGCCCCTACGGACGGTTTGGACGCCCTCGGCTCTGCTGACGAGTTGCGATTAGGCGATTCCGCTGCGCGTTACTCGTACGCCGACTGGAAACAAGAGCAGCATGTAGATCCTGCATGTCACGCCGCTATTCAATGCATTCCGCTCGGCCGGCCATTGGCCTTGCCCGTCGAAGTATTATCGTGTTTTCCCTCGCACCCGCGCCCCTCCTTCTCGGAGATTCAGAAGCTTGCTGGCGAAGGTCGCCTCCATACTACCGACGATTACATCGTGTTCCTCGTCCGTAATTCAACCCGGCCCCCGCCCGTTCGCTCACTACGATCGGCGTGACGCGCGGGTTGTCTTTTGGGTGACGAACCTGTTCGCCTTTAATGTGCCCCTGCTCATGCGTGCTCGGATCACGCAATCACGCCATTCGAATGTTCTTCCTGCCATCTTGATACGGCACATACACTTCGTATGCTCAAACGTTTCTGTTGGTGGGTGGGAAGGAGCAGTTGCACTCCTTGGTAGCTGCGCCATTGCCTCAAGTGTCAAGCTCAGAAAACGTCTCGACTGACGGGTCGTTGGCCCATCATCTCGCTTCCTCTCCCTCTGGGGCCGGGCGTTGCGATCAGCGTCGACTAGCCCGGGCCGCTGCCGGTCACGCGCCGGGGTAACACCTACATCTTTATTTCCGCTCACCTTTTCCGCCGCCGCGCAGACATGTTCGCCTCCACCGCAGCCGAATTTACAGCCGAGGGTACGGCGAGCGTCTTTACCAACCGAAACATTCCACTTCGGGAATATCCGCGCAGTATCCTCTCGGACAACGGTTCCCATCTTAGCTCAAAGCGTTCGCACGTCGTGTACGTGTACAAGCTTCTGGGCGTTACTAAAATCGCCACCACCTCCTACCAATCCAGCGATAACGGCGGTGTGGAGCGCGTCAACCATACACTGACACGAATGCTGGCTACGGTTGTCGACAAGTGCCAATATGATTAAGATGTGCAACTTCTAAACGTAGAATTCGCCTACAACAATTCGGTCGGAGATCGCCACTGGTCTGGCTCCCAACGAGGTTCACACCGGCGGGCTTCCACGCCTCCCTCTCACTTTCTTTCGATCGCTGCAGGGCCGCCGGCCATCAGAGTTTTGCCCGCGATCACCTCGCATTTTTGTTTTTCGTTCATCACTTTTACGAACCAGCTCGATCCGTAAGACTTCTTACCCTCGGCGACCTTCTGGAAAAGCCGTGGAAAAGCCATGGTTAAAGGTTTCTTCCCTTCTCCTTCATTTTTATCGCGCATAGGGTTCAGAATTCCCACTTTTCAGCATTTTTATGCTCGTCGATTTTCATCGAATTTTGCCCACTCACGCTTTAGCGCTTTCCGCTCGTCGAATTGTACGCAACAACTGAATCCCTGCGAGTACGATGATGCACTCGGTGATACTTGGACCCACGGTTTTGAGTTTAGTAGGGACGATATTCATCTACTTTTCCGTGGGGGACGCCGACATACTGCGACCTGGCGTCGAAACGCCAACAGAGCGCCTGCGATATTGTTCGCGGTTCCATACGCCCTGGAAGGCGTGTGTATAGGAAAAAGGGAATAAGTCATTATTAGGCGGGTTTCAAGAGTATTTTGTGTTGGTTCATAGGGGGTGGGATATCTGGAAAAATAATACAAAGAGGTTCTCCTTGTTCACGACGGCGCCACGATAACAATACCAGTACGACAGGCTCTTTTGTAACGAACGAATACGTAAAAGGGCAAATCTTATAAAAGCATCTTGAAGTCCGAAAAAAAAATACACTCCAGCCGTAAGATCGAAAATTTCGTCGAAAATCATTTTTGCAAGCTGTGTGTGATACTCCGATCGCGCGTGTTACGGGGTGTGTGTCCTCATAAAGGATAGAGGTCGGCGACTCCTCTTATAACTAGCTTGTACCAGGGTCCACAGCGTGATGTCCATCATTCCGTGCACGGAAACTAGTTCACCCGTTTTGAGGGGGGGGAAATCTGACGGCTGTGGAATGTACGAGTTTACTATGCATAAACTGTTGTAGTCGTATAACCGGTGAGGGGGGGGAGCGAGAAAAAGGGGAGCTAGGTAGCATAAATGAATAGGAGCTTACTGCACGCGTGATGATAGTAGGCGATGTCAGCGGCGGCGGGAAGAGGGGGGGGGGGGGTAATTGGAAGTTCAAGGCCTAATAAATGAAGTGGAGCTACTGCATGGATGGCTCGAAAGGCAAAGAGATGGTATCAAGTGTCGGGTAGTGTTTATAACTCTGGCGGAGTTTTACTTCTGGTGGGGCGGAAGGGGAAGGAGGGCGGACGGGGGGCGTACTCATTGGTTGCTTGCCTTAGTCACTTGACCATCGACCACGCATCCCTTCCGAGATGGAGCACCGTTCCCTGCTCCTAATAGAGACACCTCCAATGTTTGGGCGCCCATTAGCTTTTTCGGTGTACTACATATGGAGAGGAGGGGGGGGGGTGGAGGGGTTGTTGCGGGGGGGGGGCGGAGGTGGATGGGAGCAAAAGATTCTACCTGGCATGCTTAAGGCAGATGCCCAATGATAATACTCCAAAGATAAACTATGAAGTGAACGGGAGCACAAAAGGCGTAGCGTTGTTTCACGGGGGGACCCAAGCGACCATCCCCTGGTCCCCGGTTTTCGGGTAACTCTAATATCTAGATGTTTTATCGGAACAGTAAAACACATGGCTAGGTTAGCACGCTGCGTTTAGAGCTTCGGCTGGTTCATGGAACACAGACCCAACACCAAAAGCTGCCGAAATCGCTGAAAAATTTCAAGTCACGCGCGGGAGCCTACTACAATGGGTACATCACCGATGAAAAAACGCTTTTCACCAAAAGCTTGCTGCTCACCCGGCGGATGATATAACTCTGTAGTATGTGGGGTTCAAGGGCTCAGGAGAAAAGAAGAGAGGGACACTCGAAAAAGGGGGTGGTTAGTTGTGGAGTCCTAAAAAGGACTATTAATAATAGCACCTGAAAAGCTCTGCATTATTGGATAATTGCTGCATTTTTTCTAAAATTGCGAAATAAGGATCTTGTTGGCAGATAGATGGCACAATCTATTTTCAAGTGGCTTTATACGTACGCGAAATGCCTCCATATGAGCCCTTACGCAAAATTTCCCTGTCTGTGCAATTCCCCGTAGCCTTAGTAGAAGGTGACAAAATGGAAAGGCCGTATATAGACATTCGGCGTATTACGATGCAGGGATAGATAGGGTAGTTGGACATATATATCCGTATAATAGAGCATTCATTCTAAGGGTATGTTAGGTAAGGTATACCTATACTCGGGTACCAAGTTTTTGAGGCCGTACCTGACGTGCCTAAAAGTAAGGTAAGGTATTGACAGCCGTATCTAACTTGACTGAAAACTAGGTAAGGAATCAGGATCCGTACCCAACGTACCTAAACCTTAGGCAAAGTTTTGAGGTCAGCCCAAGGCTCGAACCTGACCCCGGGTATTTCGTCCACAGACAGTAGTTATACCTGTACCCGGGTAAGTATTGCAGCAGCATGCCTATACTTAGGGAAGGCATGGTGGTCCTTACCTAACGTACCTAACAATTACGTAAGGTATCGGGGCCCGTACCTAACGTACCTAAGCGTCGGGTACGTGTACGTACCCGGGTATTTATCCGGGTATGCCTAAGTACGTACCCAATCTAGATCGCTCTATTCAGAGTTACATGCGGACCTTTGGTGAGAGATACCTAAACCATCAGTTCGTCTCTCCAAAGGCGCCGTTCTGAGTTATTACAACATACACCCTGTACAACTGCAACTAACAACTACAACTAATAGTTGCGTATAGTGATCCAGGCCAGTGGTTTGTCCGTAAACAACTAGTTGCGCAGGAGTTCAAGCCGGTAGTTGTCCGTAGACAACTAGTTGCGCAGGATCTCAAACAAGTAGTTGCCTGCAGACAACTAGTTGCGCAGGAATTCAAACAAGTAGTTGCCTGCAGACGACTAGTTGCGGAGGATCTTCAGACAGTAGTTGTCTTCAGGCAACGAGTTGCGCAGGATCTCAAATAAGTAGTTGCCTGCAGACAACTAGTTGCGCAAGATTTCAAGCAAGTGGTTGCCTGCAGACAACTAGTTGCGCAGGATTTCAAGCCAGTAGTTGCCTGCAGACAACTAGTTGCGCAGGATCTTGAGACAGTAGTTGTCTGCAAACAACTAGTTGAGTTGAGAGACGAGCGGAGATGGTTATGGTTCCGAGTTCCCAGGAGCGTTGAATTTGACCTCTTCAGCCTGGAATAGTTGAAACCAATCGCCAAGATCCAGTGGTGCAAACGAGACCAGCGCCGCACATCACACGCGCACGGGCAACACACGTGGGCTGCTGTCAACTATCAACATATCAACTACAACTGTTGCCCAAGCAAATGGTGATGGTCCGCCACCTGAAGAAGTAGCTGGCAGGTCTAGTTCAGCAGCAGCAGCAGCAGCAGTGACCACGAAATACAGGATGGGAAGGAGGACTAGCTGTCCTAAGCGTGGGATAGTACCATGGGGAAGGAGGGGGGCATGGCGCGCTGGATGACGGCCACACCGTCTGCGAGAACTAATGCATAGAGGCCTGTTGGGTGGTTGTTTTAGGTGGATCTTCAAATCGTACTCAGCAGTCTCTTGTAATGTGCGTAATGACGCGGACGGCGGCAGCGGGGCTGGTGTTGGAGTTTGTTGCAGTGTGTTTTGCTTTGTGTTCTAGGTCGCTTCAATCCGCGACAAAGGACAAGGATAGAGGCAATAGTGGAGGAGCAAAAACACTGGTGGTGGGCAATTTTAATTTTGATATTTTCTTCTTTTACTTTCACCCCGATAAAGGTAGATGCATTTGAGTCGGTACCGTCCCGTTATTAATCTCTTCCACCGCATGACATATGTCGTATGGCTACAGGCTCCCTCCGATCCCTCGCCCCCCCTCTATGAAGCACCAATTTGGAAAGTAGTTGCCAAAACAATTACAACTAATAGTTGCGCAGGATCTCGAGCCAGTAGTAGTTGTCCGTCTAATTACAAAGAAATTCAAACAAGTAGTTGCCTGCACGCAACTAGTTGCGCAGGATCTCAAACAAGTAGTTGCCTGCAGACAACTAGTTGCGCAGGATCTCAAGCCAGTAATTGTCCGTAGACAACTAGTTGCACAGGGTCTCAAGCCAGTAGTTGCCTGCAGACAGCTAGTTGCGCAGGATTTCAAACAAGTAGTTGCCTGCAGACAAATAGTTGCGCAGGATTTCAAACAAGTAGTTGCCTGGCAGGCAACTACCAACTCCTGTAGTTGTACAGGGTTTGAACATTTGGTGGGTGTGGGGTGGGATTATGGTTAGCCAATCGAAATGGAGGTGTGGTCTATCGGTGTTGGTTTGATGACGCCTGTTACTCTCGAACGCTAAAACCTTGATAACAACGAACAATGTGTGGTTTGCAATCTAGTGCTGCAGGTCAGCAGGATTGCAAGGAGGTCTCGCCGTAAAACCTGAGCTGGAAGAAAAACAAATATCAAAACTTCGATCTACTCGAGTTCTTTCTACTTTCTGCTCGACAAGGAAGTAATGGGTCTAAGAGATATCGCTCGCCATAATGCTGAAAAGGTGCCGTGAACTGCGAAACGTTAATAATAACGTGTTTTTCTTGAAGCTATCTGTTGACCACGGAGCACCTGCCAAACGTA